>BPLR01012248.1:0-82684 GCA_021605095.1 Caerostris extrusa | reverse complement strand
ACCTTAACCCTCCTGCATGTAGCTTTGCATTTCAATAACTGCGCCTGAAATAAGTCTAGATTTTATTAAGAATAAAAAAAAATGATCTAATATAGAAAAGAAATTGGTTAAAAAATATATGTCTCTTTTAAACTTTACTTTTTTTTTTTACAAAAGATTTAATGTCAAATGTTACGTTAGGAAATTAGCCAATGGGAAATTCACAACACATTTTTAATTGCTAGTGAAACCGGAAATATAAAATAAATATATTAATTAATCGGAAGTCTAATTATGTTTTTTCCCCCTTTGATAAGCTAAAGGGCGGGGGAGAAATATTACGTTTTAGTTTCATCAAAGAAAACAGTGGTTCTAAAAGGGAAAAACCTTTACAAAAATAATTCACACCTCATTAACAAGAAAGCGTTTCCCGCTCTTTCAAGTAGGGAAACCCTACTGATTGATTGTTATAATTAAATCTTTTATATAGACAACTATAACAAATGACAGAAATTAAATTATTTTCAGTTGTATAGGAATACAGCACGAGATTTATTCTGAGTTTTCTGTTTATGATAAAGGTAAACCTTATAAATTATTTGTCTTATTACAACATCGTAAATTATTTATTAATACTAAATTTGAAATAAAATAACATCGTTATTAATATAAATTTTGTCGATTTATTAAAAAATTATTTTAATTATTAGAAAAATATTATGTATTGAAGAATATTTATAATTTATAATACTTAAAAGTATTTAAATAATTCATTGTTACTTTCTTATTTATTATGTTTAGATATTATTATGTTTAGACATTAATGTTTTTATTATTATTATGTTTTTATATTGTTTTATATGTCCAAGACAAATAATTATTTATAAATTGTTTTTTTTTTTTTTCCCAAAAATTTAATAACTTTTTTTTTTTTTTTAGTTTGATAATATTGTTGTGATTATAAATAGTTTTTAATTATTATAATCGTTAAAATAAATAATTTAGCATATAAATAATAGAATTTTGAATTTATTTATTATTGAAAGTTTTGTTTATTTATTTATTTTGTGTTATTTTACTATAAAAACATTTTATGTTTACGAAAGTTAATGATTCAGATTTTTTTTTTTAATATTTTGAGAAAGGAAAAAAAAAAAAAAAAAAAAAAAAAAAAAAAAATTTATTTTAAAGATGCAAATTACCCATTATATTTAATAACTTTGTTTTTGAAAATTGTATATTAATCATTTTTAAAAATTTAACAATGAATTTTTTATCTAGTGTTTATTGAATTTCTAAAAATTGAAATTGACTAAAAAAAAAATTTTAATTTATATTTATAGAAATGGTACATTTTTTTAAAAAAATTTTTGTAATTTATTTGAGTTGAATTTTTATACCAGAGATTTAAAAAATTAAAATTTATGGAATTTAAAAATTTATATACCGGAATTTTTTTTATGAGATAAATTTTATACACTCTTATTTATATAATTTTTTTTCAATATTTTTATTCAATAAGATTGAAAAGTATATAAGAAAAAGGATAGTTTAATTAATAGTTAATTTATGCTTTAAATATTTAGAATTTATTTCACTTACCATAAAATTAAAAAACAAATAATTTGAGATTTTTCAACAGAAGTATAAATCTTTATTTTAAGAACGCATCGGCTACGAAGGCAGGACAAGAGGCGTGGCTATCAATTAATTTCTGATCATGTGAGGATTTAAGCAGATGTGATTGGTAATTGCATTGCTCATTAGTAGCATTACGTAAATAGGCGGAGTCATTTAGATGAAGAAATAAATTACAAGTAACAAATCCCAACCGGAAGAAAAGATACAGTTAACAGTTTGGTTACTTTATTAAATTTCAAAAAATTATACTTAACAAACAAACTTAAACTTATAGTTAACAAACAAACTTAAACTTACAGTTAACAAAAAAAAAAAAAAAAAAAAAATGCTAGTTAACAAGTCTAATGTTTTTAATTTTTATTGGTATTACTTTTAAACTTTCGAGAATTTAGAGATTTTTTTCCCCGCTTAGAAATATTCTTTTATAATACAGAATTATTTTTAGATATTTAGTAGAAAGATATAATTTAATTATATTTTCGTAGAAAAAAATTTTTTTTCTACTGAAAATAGAATGACAAAAAAAATGTATAATAAATTTTATTTTGATTAATTCTATAATGATTTTAGTATTATTCCATTTTTTTATTATATAATTTTTAAATGGATTTCTTAAAAGAAATAATCTATTTGAAGATTAAAAAAAAATCTTAACGTTTTTTTAAAAATATTAATTCTACTTTTTCATTGGCGCAACAGTCCCATGGTGGGCCAAGGCCACTTACCTACTGGCAGATTTCTAGACAGGAGATGTTTTTCTTTTTATGAGGTAGGGTTGTCAGTCTTACGCTCTCTACAGTCATGTTAGGACTGACAACCCTTACTCCGTTATAAGGAACCATCTCCTGTCTCAGAAATATGCCAGTAGGCAAAACATCTTGGCCGACCATGGGGCTGTTGCGCCAATGAAATATGATTTCAATAACATTCTATTTTTTTTATTATATCATTTTTAAATGCATTTTTAAGGAAATAAGTTATTTGATGATTAAAAAAAAATTAATACCTTTTTTTTTAAAATATTCTTTTTCTTCTTCATTGGCGCAACTGCCCCATTGGTGTACCAAGGCAGTCTGCCAACTGGCAGATTTCGGGACAGGAGATGTTTTCTACTTTTATGAGATAGGGTTGTTAGCCCGTGCTCTATAAACATATTAAACCAAAAAAAACGTAGTTCAGAAACTACCGATAGTTCCGTTGCAGTTTAAAGTAGATTCCGAACATCCATGGCACAGCCGGGACACGAAGCCGTTACCTGTGGCACCGAGAGCCAAACAAAATTATTTTAGTGTAATTAAAATATGTATTTGTTTGTGATGTTATGAATAGCGTATCACAAAACAATAACAATAGAAGGTTATCGCACTCTGCAATCGCACATTGACCCCTATGTGACTTTTTATCTCTTTTGAGTTTCAAAATTCCTTATTAACTAATATTATGTAAATCTTACAAATGGCGACCGTCTGCTAATGAGATCTTAACACGTGAGATTTTTCTCAGTAAAAAAATCCATTGTTAAAAATAAATGAAGAGTAATTTTCTATTGTTTCGGACACTGCGTTTTGCTGCGTATTTTTAACATCATGATTTTTTTTATGCAGATGAAAACAAGTCTTCATTCTCTTTTGTAAAACGAACGGTGTATTTAAAAAAACTAATTTCGTGTCGTGAGCTAGCGATAGATTATATAATATATTAGAGAAAGACAAAACGAGAAGCTGTGTAAGGTATACTTGTTAAAAAAATTATTTCATCACATTTGTAATAAGCTTAGACATCAGACGGATGTCTTTAAAATGTTATGTTCATTTATATCTTATTGAAAAGAAACTTATCAAAATTAAATATCAAAAATTTACATCTTGAAGCTTATCAAAAACTTATCTGTTCATTTATTACCTATTGAAGCCCAACTTATCACGTAAGTAGTTAAATCATATTTTTGTGTTATCAAAATTTGGTATTTGTTGCTAAAAACGCTAAAAAACGGATAGCAAAAAAAAAAAAAAAAAAAAAAAAAAAGATATTGGTTTAAAATTCAATTTGTTGTTGTTGTTGTAAAATTGATGTATTATTTAAAATAAAAATTAAGTTTACTATAAAATTTTACTTTGTATTTCATCACAAACGTAATAGTATTAGACGTCTGAATGATCTCTGAGAATGTTATGTTCATTTATATCATATTGAAAATCACCTTATCAAAACTAAATATCAAAAAAATTATCTGTTCACGTCTACCAGCTTTTCAAAAACATATCTGTTCATTTATTGCTATTGAAACGCAACTTATCAAGTTAGTAATTAAATCATATTTTGTGTTATTAAAACTTAATATTGGTTAATAAAAAAATATTCGATTAAAATTAATTTTTTTTTTTTGTTATTGATCTATTGTAAATTGTAATTGTATTGTATTGTAAATTCTTTAATAAAATGATCTGTTATTTGAAATTAAAATTAAGTTGTGCTTTGCAATAGCATTTTATTTTGTATTTGATTACAAACGTAATAAAAAGACGTCTGAAAGATCTCTGAGAATGTTATGTTCATTTATTTCCTATTGAAGCGCAACTTATCAAAAATAAATATCAAAAACTTATCAGTTCATATATAGTAGCTTATTAAAATCTTATTTTACGATATCAAAATTTAGTATTGATTAGCAAAAAAGCCATTTGAGATAGTTATATATATATATTGGATTAAAATTAAATTTTTGTAATTGATCTATTGTAAATTGTAATTATATTGTATTGTAAATTCTCTAGTAAATTGATCTGTTATTTAAAAATAAATTGTGCTTTGCAATAAAATTTAATTTTGTATTTGATCACAAACGTAATACGATTAGACGTCTGAAAGATCTCTGAGAATGTTATGTCCATTTATTTCATATTGAAACGCAACTTATCAAAATTAAATACCAAAAACGTATATTTAGCAACTTATCAAAAAACTTATCTATTTATTTATTTCCTATCCAAATCATTTACCAAGTAGTTAAAATCATATTTTGTGTTATCAAAACTTAGTATGGATTAGTAAAAATCAATTGAGATAATAAAAAAAAAAAATTCGGGTTAAAATTTAAAGTTTTTTTGTTAAATTGATATATTATTTAAAATAAAAATTAAGTCGTGCTTTGCAATAAAATTTTATTTTGCATTTCCTCACAAACGTAATACGCTTAGATGTCTGATGGATCTCTGAGAATTTTTTGATAATTTATTTCTTATTGAAACGCAACTAACCTAAAATAAATATAAAACTTATATGTTCATATCTAGCAACTTATCAAAATTATATTTTGTGTTATAAAAATTTAATAATTGGTTAGTAAAAAACCATTTGAGATAGTAAAAAAAAAAAAAAAATATTGGTTTAAAAATTATTAATCATTTTTCTTTTTGTAAAATTGATCTATTATTTAAAATTAAAAATTAATTTGTGCTTTGCGATAAAATTTTATCTTGCATTTCCTCACAAACGTAATAAGCTTAGATGTCTGAAAGATCTCTGAAAATGTTATGTTCATTTGTATGAAAAGCAACTTGTCAAAAATAAATACCAAATTCTTATCTGCTCATATCTAGAAACTTATCTAAATCATATTTTTGTGGTGTCAAAATTGAGTATTGGTTAATAAAAAAACCATTTGAGATAGTAAAAAAAAAAAATTATTGGGTTAAAAATTAATTTTCTTTCTGTAATTGATTTATTGTAGATTGTAATTGTATTGTTAATTCTTTACTAAATTGATCCCTTATTTAAAATTAAAATTAAGTTGTGTCTTCCAACGTAATAAGCTTAGACGTCTGAAAGATCTCTGAGAATTTTACAATTTATTTCCTAATAAAACGCAACTTATCAAAAATAAATATCAAAAACTTGTGTTTCAATAGGAAATAAATTAACATAACTTATCAAGTAAGTAGTTAAATCATATTTTGTGTTATCAAAATTTAGTTAGTGTTATCTGGTAATAATTTTAGTGTTATCTGGTTTGTAAAAAGTCATTTGAGGTAGAAAAAATATTAGGTTAAAAGTTATATTTTTTATAAAGTTGATCTGTTATTTAAAATAAAAAATTCGTTGTGATTTGCGAGAAAATTTTTATTTTTGTATTTCATCCCAAACATAATATGCTTAGACGTCTGAAAAATTTCTGAGAATGTTTTCATTCATATCCTACTGAAACACAACTTGTCAAAAATTTATGTCTAGCAACTTATCAGAAACTTATTTGTTCATTTATTTCCTATTGAAACGCAACTTATCAAGTAAGTAGTTAAATCATATTTTATGTTATCAAAATTGAGTATTGGTTAGTAAAAAAGCCATTTCAGATAGTAGAAAAATATTAGATTAAAAATTTAATTTTTTTTGTCATTGATCTATTGTCAAATCGGGGTAAGTACACGGAGTGCCGTGGTCGTGCAGCGACCAAACCTCCAACCTGGTAAATGGGATTACGTAACGTGACGTCTTGCCCTTTGCCAGTTATAAAAAAAATATAGAAAATTTAAAAAAAAAAAAAAAAAAAAATATCAATTAAGTTACTAAAAGCAACAAATATAAGAATTAAAAAGAAACAAAAGGAATTTAATAATAATAAAAAAAAAAAGAGAAATCAAAAATTAAAAACAAGAGGAGAAATTAACAATCTTAGCACAGACGGAGTAATTAAATAAAAGCACAAAAATAAAAATTACGCGAGATGCGAGAGAAAGAAAATCCATTAAGAAACCAAAACCATCGTTTCAGTCCACCAGAGCGAAGGCGAAAAAAACCTTTGATCTTGAGAAGCGGCGCCGAGGGGGGAATACTAAAAGTGAGCGCATTATTTATTAATATTAAGTACGTATCGTGGGCGTTTGCGGCTGCTGGGAAGAGATATATCATAATCAAAATTTCGAAGGTCTTTTAGGACCTGGTTATTGGAATGAGAAACAGAATCATAGAAATTAACAGCAATTTTTTGTACGTATTCTTTAAAGCTGGGAACAGAGAGCGAATATCTAATCTCTTTATTTCTAAAGAACCAGGGTGAATTCGTAATCATTCTCAAGATCTTATTTTCAAGCCTTTCCAGAATCAAAAGTTACTGTTCGCAGTGGAGCCCCATACTGGACTCGCATATGCTATGATAGGTCTGAGATAGGAGAGATAGATTAGTTTTTTAAGTTCCAGTGTTAGAGAAGAATGTCTGCAAATTAAAGGATAGAGTTTTCTTAATTTGTTATTGAATTTAGTGCGAAGATATTGGATATGAGAATTATAATTAAGTCTGCGATCAAGAATTACTACAAGGTATTTAGTCTCTGTAGACCAGGAAATGTTAGTATTATAAATAGTGATATTGATCTATTGTTATTCTCTAGTAAAATTATCTATTATTTAAAATTAAAATTAAGTTGCGCTTTGAGATAAAATATTATTTTGTATTTCATCACAAACGTAACAAATCTGAAAAGATCTCTGAAAATGTTATATTCATTTATATCGTACTAAAACGCAAACTTATCGAAAATAAATATCAAAAACTTATCTGTTCATATCTTAGCAATTTATCAGAAACTTATTTGTTCATTTATTTCCAATTGAAATGCAACTTATCAACTATTTAAGGAGTTAGATCATATTTTTGTGTTATGAAAATTTAGTATTTGTTAGTCAAAAAGCCAATTGAGATATTAAAAAATTATTGTGTTAAAAATTATATAAAGTTGGTAAAATGAATAATCATTTGCAGATATTAAAAACTACATATGAAACTATTAATATTATATGTGAAAATAAGTATAATTTTAAATATTATTTACTCTTCCTACAGGTGGTTTTTAAACATGTGTGGTAAAAAAAATGAAAAGAAAAATAATCTGATAAAAAAAAATTCCTTCGCAAATAAAATATCTGATAAAAGAATTCAATCGCATATGAAATAACTGATAAAAAAAAAATCAATCGCATATATTCGAGAAAGAACGGATAACGAAGAAGAAAGCATATTCTACTCATAATATTTTCTTTGGTCTGTTAGGTTTCTTTATTTTACATATTGATAAACTTGATAAAAAATTATTTGCATATTTAGGTGACAAACATTATAAATGCAGTATTTAGACAACTTATATACTAGAAAAGCTGTTTTTGTAAGTTTTTTTTTTTTTTTTTTTGTATACTTTATTATATTTAATCATGTTTACTAATGATTTTTTTTTTTTTTCTAGCTACTAAAATGATAAAGCTGCTGATAGTTTCTATTCTTTTCTCCAGTGGATATTCGAATGTGCTGCCATCTAGTGGTAAGATATAAAATTGAAAATAAATTAATTTTTTTTCTTATTAAAGAATGCTAAAGATCTTTGTTAAGAATATAAACACTTAATACTAAATAACCCTTGTATACATAATTATGCAACTTCAAATAAAATTTGGGGTGATTGTTAATAGAATTTTATTTATTCAATCTTATTATTATTTCATATTTTAATTAAATTAAGTTTTAAACAATGACAGCAATATTCATACATCTATAATATTTAATATATTTTCTCATGTATTGTTTACGTTGTTTGGTGTAAAAAAAAATTTATTATTTAAATCGATTTATTGCTTTTTGAAATTGATGAAAGCGATGTTTACATTTTAATATTATCAAACAACTATTTTTTTTTCGTGCAATTTATAAATTATTATTAATACGGTTTTATTTATTTTTCTGAAACTGCTCACAGAAATATCAGTGGTCAAACGCTGCATAACAGTTCTCCAATATGATCCTTCCGACTTTAGTCGTCGTTCATCATCAGGTACGTTCATCATCACTTTTTGACCCGCTCAAATCATCTAGTCTTGTATGGAACCATTTCAGATATTTAAAAATCATTTTTTTTTTAAATTTTTGCAAACATTCTATTTTTTGTTATTCTTTCAAAATAATCTCTCTTTTTTTTTTTCCTGAAACCTTCTTCGCTATTCACAGAATATCAATGGTCAAAGTCTGCATAAAAGCTCTCCAATACGTTGCTTCCGACATTAATCGCCGTTCAACATCACTTTTTAACCTCATCAAATAATCAAGCCCTTTATAGAATCATCAACACTATCAAACCAAAGTGTTTATTTCAAAACGAAAAGAAATCCTTTATTTATTTTTTGCAAACATTCTATTTTTCGTTCTTCTTTCAAAATAATCTCTCTTCTTTTCCTGAAACCTTCTTCGCTATTCACAGAATATCAATGGTCAAAGTCTGCATAAAAGCTCTCCAATACGTTGCTTCCGAAATTAATCGCCGTTCAACATCACTTTTTAACCTCATCAAATAATCAAGTCCTTTATAGAATCATCAACACTATCAAACCAAAGTGTTTATTTCAAAACGAAAAGAAATCCTTTATTTATTTTTTGCAAACATTCTATTTTTCGTTCTTCTTTCAAAATAATCTCTCTTCGTTTTCCTGAAACCTTCTTCGCTATTCACAGAATATCAATGGTCAAAGTCTGCATAAAAAGCTCTCAATACGTTGCTTCCGACATTAATCGCCGTTCAACATCACTTTTTAACCTCATCAAATAATCAAGCCCTTTATAGAATCATCAACACTATCAAAACAAAGTGTTTATTTCAAAACGAAAAGAAATCCTTTATTTATTTTTTTGCAAACATTCTATTTTTCGTTCTTCTTTCAAAATAATCTCTCTTCTTTTTTTCCTGAAACCTTCTTCGCTATTCACAGAATATCAATGGTCAAAGTCTGCATAAAAGCTCTCCAATACGTTGCTTCCGACATTAATCGCCGTTCAACATCACTTTTTAACCTCATCAAATAATCAAGCCATTTATAGAATCATCAACACTATCAAACCAAAGTGTTTATTTCAAAACGAAAAGAAATCCTTTATTTATTTTTTTTGCAAACATTCTATTTTTCGTTCTTCTTTCAAAATAATCTCTCTTCTTTTTCCTGAAACCTTCTTCGCTATTCACAGAATATCAATGGTCAAAGTCTGCATAAAAGCTCTCAATACGTTGCTTCCGACATTAATCGCCGTTCAACATCACTTTTTAACCTCATCAAATAATCAAGCCCTTTATAGAATCATCAACACTATCAAACCAAAGTGTTTATTTCAAAACGAAAAGAAATCCTTTATTTATTTTTTGCAAACATTCTATTTTTCGTTAACTAAACCGCATCTGCTAACTCACTCTCGAAAATCATTTGGATAAAACGTCTACTTAAAGCAAAAATTTTCAAATGTATCGGAAAATCATTGTTTTTCGCAAGAATTGAACTCGCATTCTTCACGTGAAAAATACTGAAATCTTTGCATTTTACGGATTGAGCTACTGCCTGCTAATTTCTATTTTCATTACAAACTGCTAAAACTCTATGTAAAGTATTAAAAATGATTAATTAATTTTAATTCATGGATTAATATTTGAAAAAACTGTATTAACATCTATTGTCATCCACTACAAGTTTAAAAAAATGTATTTGAAGTCGAGTGGATAAATAAAAAGTATTTTATTAAACGACTGAAAATTTGAACAAGATATATATAGGGAGAGTGTGAGCTAATAGAAGGAATTGAAAAAGAAAAATAATAATGTTAATAAGACCATCCAGCATTAACGCATCGAACCTCGTGCGTTTTTGGTATTGTACCACATATTAACTTCTCATTATCTCGTCGTTAATTAGAAAATAAATAATAAAATATTTTTTGATTTGTGAAGGTGGATGGTTTATTTATTCAGTATTTATTTATTTTTCTACTTAAATATAAATATCAATTTCTCTCAAAAATGTATTATTCTTCGAAGCTTTTTGATTATCCAGTAATTAATTCCCTTATAACCCCAACTATCTCTACAGAAGTCCATAAAATAAAACATTTTATTGACTTGCGTATCTCCTGTGAGCACGCTGATTTAATCTTATTAGAATACGCAATATAAATCATTGCAATTAAACTGCAATGCAATACAATTCGATATTCTTAAACTAGTTAATTTAGTAAGCAATTGGATAATATTTAACTTTGCATTTACCTATTTATACATTAAGGGGTTAAATCACAAACCTGGCAACTTAAAATAAAGGCGACTCGGAAAGGTCAAAATCTCGCCAAACAAGAAAATTAGTGCACGCAAAACGATTAACAAGAGAAGTCGAGAAATTTTCTTTTCGATGTTGTAACACGATCTTTGTTAGTGTACAAAAGGGCATTTTGTTTTCTTTTATAATACATTTTGTTTCGAACCTTGCGATTTACGAGTTTGTAAGTTTTTCATTTTACCAAACCGCAATTGGGTAATTTGCGAGCATAATTCTTAAGTTCGAGACATGCCAAGTAAAGATGAACGAGGTTGCCATAGTTTTCTGAAATGTTTACAAACATCGTTACCACATCTTGTAAATTATCGCCGATTTGGCAACCTAACCTAAAATATGTTCCATTCTACAAATGGATATTTTAAATATAAATATTAAATTATATATAAGATTAAATAAGTATTAAATTTGCTTAAAAGCACAGGACTCCCTTTATCACTGTCAGTGTATTTTGCAATATTCTATTTTAATTTGTTCGTCATTTGAAAAGCAATTTCAAAAGTAGTTTTTCTCGATGCCTTGCAAGAATTTTTTGTTGTTGTTGTTTGTTATCCCACTTAGCAGACAGCAATATCCAGACCAAATCCATGAACCCGTGCGGTCTCATGGAAGGAGGGAAAGAGGGGTAGCTTCTGTTGTGATGGAGCACCGGTAGGTAGATGTCTGACCTGGCTCCGTGACGCTGAAGAAGGAGGGCAGTGACTTCCGGGAGGAGGACTTTTTAGGGGGAACTATCCCCACAGTTACGTATCGTATCGGAGAAAACTATAAACTCACACCAGGTAGTCTGGTTCAGGAGGCAAGATGCTGAACATCACAAACGCCATTGAGGCTCCTCGTTTTTTGAAACAACATCTACAACAGGGATGGGCAAACTTTTTCGGTCGCCGGCCAAACACCGAAAAAAAAAAAAAGTTTGGCGGGCCAAGGTAAATTTTTCTAAAATCTTAAAAACAATACACAAGTATTACAATTTAAATATGTTAATGATATGAATGAAATTGCGATTTCATTTTTAAAAAGTTCCTTATATTGAGGTTCGAAGTGAGATGTACTGATTTTAAGGAACGAAGCTAAATGCTCATCTGTCCGTCTATTTCTGAAATAATTCTTTCTAAGGGTCATAGTTGAAAACATAGCACTGATTTTCTGGACATGAGATATTAAATTTGGGAAACTTACTTTCGATAATGATTTGTGAAACTCTAACTTTGTCATATTTAGAAACAACTGCTGCAAAAGAAAAAAGCATCTGGCAGGAGCTTAAAATGCGAAGTCTGTCACACGTGAGGTCTAATTTACCTATATTGGTTCCCATATGTCTGCTCCCCAAGAAAGAGATAACGCTTGTTGGCGCCAATCTACAGCTATAACTAACAAAGAACTTCCCTTTTAACACTTTACCGATTGAAAGCTGTCTGTGCTATTTCCGTCAATTTATGTATTGTAGAACAAAAATAGAGAAAGTAAAAGATCATCAGTCCTTTTAAAAAAGGAAGAAAAAAAAAAATAATATTTAATCAAAGTAGAAAAGGTGATGGATATATAATATATAAATATATGTCTTTTAACTTGCCTCGGACCGGCAAATTAAAATTCTATTCACGGGCCGGATAGAACCTTCCGGAGGGCCGGAGTTGGCCCGCGGACCGTAGTTTGCCCATCCCTGATCTACAACAAAGCAGCCAGCTGATGGAGCCTCAGCCCTAATGCTCACCAGCGACACGCGTTGCCACTGAACCACGAGTCAGGCTGATAAAGCGCGCAGCTATCGTTCAGGTTTAAACCCACTGGTGGCATTCGTTGCAGTCACTTCTTTCAGAAACGAGTAAACTTGATGGAGATTGTAACAACGTATATAAAACATCCCTCTATAGCCAGGTTACTTAGTGGTATTTTTCAGTATTTCCTCGAATATAACAAGCAAATTCAGGGTAGTTACCCCTAAGAGTCCTGCTGGAAATCAATATCCTCCCCTGATCGCTCGAAGGGGGACCATTCGTGACATACACCAGTCAAACACAAGATCCACCGACGTTCAAATACATATATATGTAAAAATTAATTAATTATTGATTGATTAATTTATTTATATAATTATTATATATATTATGACGAGCGCTCTGTGCCACTGGTTTCGGGTTCAAATCTCGGCAGGGCCACAGATGTTTGTAATGGTTCGGAATCCATTTTAAACCGTAGGTCCCGGTCTAATATGATCGTAGAGCGCTGGGCGTAGGGCTGACAATTCTACCCCGTAAAAAACAAAAAAAAAAACATCTCCAGTCTTGAAATATGCCAGAAGGCAGATGGCCTTGTCCCACTATGGGGCTGTTGCGCCGCTGATTATATACATATATATATATATATAATCAATATATATCCCGGTAATCACTGTCCTCCCCTCATCACCCGTACGCAGTGAATTGCTCGTGCCCTACATCAGTGGAACCGATGTTCAAATATATATGTAAAGTTTAATTAATTAATTAAAATAATTATTTTATGCAATATTATATATATAACTAAAGAATCCTCCAGGAAATCAATGTCCTTCCCTCATCACCCGTAGATGGTAGACTATCCGTGGCCTACATCAGTGGAACACACGGTCCACCGATGCTCAAATACATATATATATATATATTTAAAGATTAGTTAATTATTAAATAAATAAATAGATATATTATATTATAAAAATTAAATAATAAATTCCCTCTGAATTACTTTTTTGTCTCTTTTAACTCGCTATTATCTGTAATATCTGTCTCCTAGGAAAAATTCCTCGAATAACGCATCCTATCTCTGTAACATCAAGATAACTCGATTTAAAATATCGCAATATTTAGAATCTTTAACTTTTATCTTTTCGGGGGTTTTCCCAGATTACAACTGTACACGAGCATCAGAAAAACCCTTTCTATTCAAAACTGCGAATCATTTCATTTCGCAGAATACGGTTATTATTGCATCCTCCGTAAAGAGAAAGCATCATGCAAAAAGCCGATTCTGCCATTTATGATACAAAAGGTAGTCATTTTTTGGTTATTCTTATTATTATATGGTTATTAAATTTAATTTTGACAGCTAATTCGACAGCAGTTTGAATTGTCATGAATTTATTATTCGTACAAAAAGTTATTGTTTGCATTTATTTTATTTTCTGAAAGAGAGCTTTCCTGAAGTAACTTCGTTCTGTTATATTAGCAATGTGTTATTATTTTTTATTTTATTTCATTTTTAAGAAAATGGAACTTTTTTCCGTTATATGAAAAGGCATCATTTTTTTTTTTTATTATTTATTGAAAAGAAAGCTCTCAAATAAAAAACTACAAGTAACTACAAGTCTAACCAGAAACTCCCGTATCTATATATGGAATAAATCCGTAGATTGGAAAGTGTTTGAAGATATCCATATAGGTATGTGTTCAAAACTATATGAAAAGCCCAATATTCTGTAAATTAAAAGCGGCCTGATGGCTAATTTCGCTATCGCTCTGATCTTTGGAACCACAGATTTCAGGCTCGAATCCCGGAGGTGGCATTTTTAAACTGTAGGCCCCTTTCTAATTAGCCTAAAGTAGGCACAAAATGACCGAAGAATGAAAAACAAACCAAACCAAATCTGAAAATCGTATTACAAAAAAAAAATTCGGTAAATATTAGAATGAGAGCAAAAGAGTGATACAGGAATTAAAATAAATATTCTTGTCGATTTAAACTGCTCTAACAAAGACCAAATCATCTGATTAGTAAAGCACCTAAGATGTGCATAAAAGAATCCTGACTGTATTTCTCATAATTTCTAGTTTGGTGACAATAGGTTTATTCGAGCAAATTGTGTGAAACATGTTGTAGATGTGTTATTTCTTTTATAAGTAACCTGCATGAAAAAGGGTGCAATCCACCTTTAAGCATCTGACAACAGTAATCAATATTACTCAATTAAAAAAAAAAAAGTGTAACACTAAAATTTTTTTAGTTATTATACACGCTGCTCATGGAATCTTCAATTCATCATAAATGCTTAAATCGTTTTTAAAATGCTGTTGTTTCTTATTTCACTTGATCGACAGCAACATTTAGATCGAGTAGAAGAACACGGAAGTTCTCATGGATGGAGAGAATCCGGCTGGTCGAATACGGAATACGTGTGGTCAATCAGAACATAAGCTGTCCCCTCTGTTCTGATTGACCACACGTATGTAGAAGGCTCCATGTCGCTGAAGAAGGAAGGGGGGGGTCCGGGAAGACTTTTAGGGAAACAACCCCGCATTTGTTTATCGTATAGGAGAAAACCCAGAAAACTCACACCAGGTAGTCCGGCTGACGAGGCAAGATGCTGAACATCCCAAACGCTCATTTATGCAGAATAAAAGAAATTATGTGGGGCCTGAATGGCCGAGTGGCTAGCGCTCTGGCGCTCCATACCACAGGTTTCGGGTTCGAATCCCGGTGGTATCATGGATGTTTGTAATGATTCGGGATCCACTTTAAGCTCCGTAGATCTTGGTTTCATATGACTGTAGAGCGTCACAGTGCCCAATCAGACTTCTCACTCATATCATCCCCAAAACTGTAAAAAGGCAACTCAGCTCTAGGCATAGTGATGTGATGTGATGTGGTGTTGTGTGGTGTAGTAGTAATAGTAGTAGTTGCAGCAGCCCAACGCTCTGCAGTCATGCTAAACCGAGCCCTACGGCTTAAAGTGGATTCCGAACCTCTACAAATATCCACGGCACTGCCCTTACTCGAAACCTATGACACCGAAAGCCAGAGCGCTAGTCACTCTGCCATTAGACCCCACATAATTCCTTCTATTCTCCATAAATGTGTGCAAAAAAAAAAAAAAAAAAAAAAAAAGAAGAAGAAGAAGAAGAAGAATCGGCAGGGTATGTTTTGCAATTTAGCCACATTTATTTTTCAAAACATGAATCATTGTTTTGCAAGTGCGTTTGCATTTGCGTTTACTGATAGCGAACGATACTAGATCATTACTATGTCTACCCCATCTACGTCTTTTAATTCAGAAGAATTTCAGAAGGGAGGTTATTACCCTAATCAAAAATACTGACACAGCAAAAAAATAAAGATTATATTACCACTAAGTAGCTAGACACCCATATGCATTCTATGTCAACGCATTATCGTTTCATCTCTTATCTCTAACATACAAATAGATTTGAAATGGCTTTATTTATTTGGAAATGGATGTACAGTATTCACGCTGTGTTTTTCGGCTAGGTTGCGATGATGTTGAGATCGTGTCCAGGGAGAGGTGGGGTGCCAGAACAAGCAAATCGATCGAACCCATGCAGACTCCAGTGCCACACCTCTTCATTCATCACACAGCCATGAGGGAGTGCAACGACTTCGAATCCTGCAGCAAAATGATGAGAGCCATACAGAACTTCCACATGGACGACAGAGGTGAGTGAAATAACCTGGCTTTTATAAGTTACAGAGTATGTGTATCCTCTTGGCCGAATGACTTGAGCTCGGTACCACAGGCTTCGGGTTCCAGTCCCGGCAGTACCATGCATGTTTGTAGTGGATCAAAATTAACTTTAAACCGTAGGTACTGGTCTAATATAACTGTAGAGCGTTGGGCTAACAACCCTATACCGTAAAAGGAAAACATATCATTTGAGTAAAATAACTCAGCTTTATAAGTTAAAGATTAGGGGCCTGATGGCCGTGTGACTGGCGTACGGCACCACAGGCTTTGGGTTCAAGTCCCTGGATGTTCGTAGTCGGAGTCTAATTTAAACCATAGGTCCCGGTCTAATATAACTGTAGAGCTTAGGGTTGACAACCTTATACCGTAAAAAAAAAAAAACATCTCACTTCAGTGAAATAACCTGACTTTATAAGTTAAAGAATATGGGCCTGAGAGCCGAGTGACTAATGCTCGGTGCCACAGGTTTCGGTTCGAGTGCATGGATGTTTGTAGTGCTTCAAAATCCCCTTTAAATCTTAGGTGTCGGTCTAATATGACTGTAGAGCGTTGAGAATATGGCTGACAACTCCATCCCGTAAAAGGAAAGCATATCATTTGAATGAAATAAATTGGCTTTATAAGTTAAAGAGTAAAGGCCTGATTGCAGAATGATTAGGTCTCGGTGCCGCAGATTTCGAGTTCGAACCCCGACGGTGCCATTAATGTTTGTAGTGATTCGAATCTATTTTAAACCGTAGGTCCCGGTCTAATAGGATCGTAGAGCGTTATGGGGGTAGTGTTACTCCGTGTCGGTATATCTTCAAACTACACACACCCCTTGGTTACTGCTAAGGGAGTAAAGTTCGTGCAACCCTTGCATGGCATAAAAGATAACTGTCTAAATATTTGCCAGTTGCATTAAAAAAAAAAGTTAAGAGTATGGGCCTGATAGCCGAGTGACTAGCGCACGGTGCCCAAATTTCGGGTGCCATGGATGTTTGTAGTAGTTCATAATCAACTTTAAATCGTAGGATCTGGTCTAATATGACTGTAGAGCGTAGGGCTGACAACTCCATCCCTTACAAAGAAATCAATTGGTTGGCACTCTGACCTTTGGTACCCCAGGCGTCAATTTCGAATCCTGGCGGTGGCATGGATGTTTATGAGTGGTTCGGAATTCACATTAAACTATAAGTCCCATTCTAATTAGCTCAAAGTGTACACAAAAAGAAAATATCTCATTTGAGTGAAATGCCACAGATTTCGGGAGCCATGGATGTTTGTAGTGGTTCATAATCAACTTTAAACAGTAGGCCCCGATGTAATATGACCGTAGAGTGCTGGGCTGACAACCCTAGCCCATAAAACGAAAACAACATTCTCATGTTTCGGAATCAACCAGTAGGGAGACGACCTTGGCCCACCATGGAGCTGTTGCACCAATGATGAAGAAGAATTCGGGATGTTTGTAGTATTCATAATCAACTTTAAATCGAGAATATTCAAAAAGAATATTCATGTTATTGAATGTTGGCGGAGCTCTTACTTTAAACGTTTTATCAAAGTGTGCATTAAAAATGCCTAAATGTTTGTTGAACTACTGTAAAATGCTAATGTGTAAATCTTCTAAAACTTTTTTCTTGATGCCCATTCTTGTTGTTATATTGTGATGAAACTTAATACAATATGTGTAGCTATCATTGAATAGCTTAAAAATTAATAATATCGGTGACTTCACAAATAAATTTATGTGAATTTGATTGTTCATTTTAAATTTGATATTACCCTTTTTCACCTATTCCATCTTACCAGCTCGAGCCATTGAAAGAGTACATAAAATTAACATCTTATTGTAATCAGCTACATTGAATAATAGCTTTCTGACATCAGATAATTTTTCACATTGAATTTCCCATATTTCAAAGTGTTTATTTTGATCATTTGGAGCTGTTTGTTTTCAAATAAATGAGCATTTGTGTCGCTTTAAAAGCAAGTATACAAAATAAAGCAACGTGTTGATGTTGTTTCTTATCGCACTTAGTAGGCAGCAGAACCTAGAGCAAGTCCAAGAACCCGTGTGTTCTCATGGAAGGACGGAAAGAAAGGCAGCTTCTGCTGTGATGGAGCATCCTGTAGATAGACACTTGACTTGGCTCCATTTGTGAAGATGACTTTTTGTAATGGTTCGGAGTCGAGTTTCAGCACTAAGCTCAACACTTCTCATGGTCATATTAGGAGACAGGACCACTGACTTAAAAGTGGATTCCATAAAAAGAATATTCCCAGAATAAACATTCATGGCACCATCAGGACTAAAACCTAAATGAACCCGAAACCTGTGGCACCGAGCGCTATATTGTCACTCGGCCATCAAGTCCATAAAGTAATGTTGTTCACACTTCAACCCAAAAGAATTGAAAATGAAGATGGATAAAAAAAAATCAAATAATCTCCGGTCTAGATTGAGCTGTTTGTTTTCAAATAAATGCACATATTAGAGAGTTTTTGCATACCAGTATTTTTATAAGGACGGTATTTTTGATGGAGCATCCTGTAAAGCGACTTTGTACATGCACTCTATATCCTATAGAAAACATTATTACAGATACGCATGCGCAATTTCCTTGAAGAATTGAGCGATGGATAAAAAAAAATAATCTCCGGTCTAGATTGAGTGGGAGGGCATATTAGAGAAGTTTTTGCATACCGTATTTTTATAATACGGTATTTTTTTCTCCCTAGCGCGCATGCTGATAGAAAACATGCGCATGCGTATCTGTATGCGCAATTTTTCTATGAGCATGCGCGCTAGGGAGAAAAAATACCGTATTATAAAAATACGGTATGCAAAAACTCTCTATTCTCTCGCAGTGCGTGAGCTGCATGATGGCCAACTGGCTATCGTTCTGGTCGTTGGTACCACGGGCTTCCGGTTCGAATCCTGGCGGTGGCATGGATGTTTGTTGGTAGTTCGGAATCCCCGTTAAACTGTAGGTCCCGATCTAATTAGCTTTAAATGTGCTCAAAATGACCGTAGAGCAACAAACCAACCCAAACTTCGCATTGCGTAAATCGGACGCAAGGACTATATATGGATAACGAAATTTATTTGTAAAATTTTCTTTATTATTATTAATTATGAAAATTTATTCATCAGGGTGGCTAGAGAAACTGTGAAAAAATTTCCCTCACTAAAATTACAATATTTCCCTGATTTACGGCTAATAATTATATTAGTTCCCTTGATTTCTTCTACTCAGGATTCCTATAAGTGTACAGTATACATAAAAAATACTTTTATCAGTTATTTAATATGAAAAAAAAATAATATAATTTTATGAAATTTAATTTTTTAAAAATTGGATTGAACATCCTAAAAAAAAAAATATTTAAAAAAGTATATTACATTTCTTAAATGTAACAAAATAGCGGAAATTTTAACAAAACAATGAACCTATCTTGATTCCGAAGAAAGCATACGTCATGAAATACGCCACTCGTGATGTTCCAAAAATAATAAACATTGATAAGAGGTGAGTGAATGAAAAGTAATAAACAAAAAGAAAGATTTTTTTAAATCGATAATTAGAATAAAATAAAAATAATAAAATAAAATCTATTATTTTAAAGAATAATAAATAAATAAATAAAATAAAATTTTAATAGAAAGATAATTCTTCCGAAATTTCCTTACGATTGCCACATATATCAGGTTATCGCTCTTCTTATAGTAAGAACAAAACGCATAACAGCAATTTAAAAAAAAAAAAAAAAAAAAAATTATAGAATTCCAAACGATTTTCTTTTCTTGAAAAATCTCGTTTTCACTTTGAAATAAAATCGTCTTTGCTTTCACCAGACGATCTTTCAATAACACTTTTATGTTAATGGTTTTTTTTTATTATTATTATTATTGCTAAATTATTTAATATTTATTTTCAAAGTAATTGAATAATTATTATGATTTAAAAAGCTCATGAAAGAAATGTAAACAAAATTGATAGTGATCAAGAACACGAAAAGCCCCATTCCCCAAAACAATACCCATATATTTTATGGGAAATAAGCAGCTTTCTACTAAGTTGAATAAAGATGTCGAGTGCCTGCCTGAAAGCGAAGCGTTCATCTACTCAATGGTATGTGATGGCAGTAGAAAAGAAAAATCAGGATAAATAGATAATAGTAAACGTATGAATTGAGAGAAAAAAAGAAGAAAGTAAGAAATATGTAAATCATCGGTGATGAAAACGTAACGAGAAATTTATGATCAGTAAAGAGTACAGATCAATGGAGCAAAAAGCAGAGCAGGAAAGAATATGCATTGAAGTAAAATATCTAAAAAGCGATAAGTGAGCAGGAAATTATGGTGGTTTGAGGCTTCGATTCCATTTAGAAGTAGAGAAAGGTATTTTGAGAGATACTTGATATAAAAAAAAGTAAAGATACTTGTATTTTCCATTCAATAGCGTAAATATAGCCTGTGCCTTGATGAGAGGGTTTTCGTGAGTAGCAATGGTATTGAAGCAATTTCTAGAAAGTTTTGAAATATAGTTGTCAATAGAATCGATTTTTAAATCTTGATGAATTGTAGAGTTGCGAACAAACCAGGGTGCACCAGTGATGATACGAAGTTTGTTTTGAATAATTTGTACAGATTTCTTGTTAGATTGTGCAGCTAGACCCCAGATTGGGGCAGCATAGGTAAGGATATCCTAAGAATTTGTTTGCAGAGAAGAAGTTTGTTTGAAAAAAAGTTAATTTAGAAAATTTATTGACAAGTGGCAGAGTGTGATAAAATTTTTTCCAACATTTTTCTTTTGATTTTTTGAATATGAGCTCGAAACGTAAGTTTATTGTCTATAATTAAGCCGAGATATTTAATATTAGTTGCCCGTAGCAGCTTTCTAAGAAGAGAAGACTCGTTAAACTGGAAATTTGAATTAAAGTTTTTGTATCTTTTGCATTTTTATTATTCCTTAAAAATAAAATAATAATTTTAAAATTTTAAATAATAGATTTTATTTTATTGTTTATTTTATTTTGTTTTTTTTATATTAACCAGAATATAATTTCACTTTTTACAAGGCAATGATGGTTTTATATTTAGGTGTTCCAATTGTTCTATATTAATTAAATAAATCTTTGACCTACTTCTGTAATAGCAGACGACTTTTTTTAAATGATTATTGTTTAAAATGTTCTACAAATAAATAAATACTGATTAAAAAATTAATGTGATAATTATCGTTTGTCTCTTGGATTTATATCTTTCTGTATTGAAATGAAAGCAAATTTAAATGGTAACTAGTTTAAATGAGTACAACAATAATTTTTTATGATCTTTCATAAAGCTGCATCTGTTATATTGAATTTCGCGACATAATAGATTCGTTACATGAGAATCCATTCTTTCTTTATTAATAAATTGGTTAGAACAGTTACTTCCCGCTTATTATCCCTAAACGTATAACAGGCAATCGCTATTTTTGGACGCGGACGATTTGTACCTGTTCTGTTGTTGTTTAACATATCATCATCAATAAACATCCATTTTTTTTTTTTTTATCGCATTTAAGTTTTAAATTAGCACAACTTATTTTTAAGTGTTTTGAAAGCAGTAATAATCATGCTCAATCAACTTATGTATTTATAGAAATGAAAGCCCAAATAAAAAAATGCATATTTCAAAAGTTTCATATATTTGTTGTGCATTTTTCGCGTTCGGACTGCTTATTCGTGTGAAAAAAAAAAAGTATTATCTTTTGTCATAGAATGCGAGAAAGGTTTGAATCGGATTATGTGATCATTTGCCATAATTTCTCCACATTGAAATAGACTAAATGCCTTATCAGACGGGATTATTTCGTTATTTTCAACATTGAGCTAAATTGATTTTGCCACTCAATCACTACCATTGATTTTGTCATCGCTATGCGCTCATCCAACTTTTACCATTTAAACATGAAATATTTTTTTCTTTCTAATGCAACTGGCGAACACTTAGACAGCTTGGTCTTGGATGCCTTAAGGCAAGCGCTGCACAGACGTTACTCACTTTGCATTACCCAGAGGGCGCGTGTCACTTGAAGATAAGCCACGGACGCGGAATAACAATGCCCCGCAACGCTCTACGATCCTATTAGACCGGGACCTACGGTTTAAAGTGGATTCCGTACCACTACAAACATCCATGGCACCGCCGGGACTCGAACCCGAAACCTGTGGTACCGAGTGCCAGAGCGCTAGCCACTCGGCCATTCAGGCCCGACTACATGAAATATTATACCGCTCATTTCGCGGTAACCAGTGAGGACAAAAGGTTTGTGGTCACATGACTTTTCTCCCGCACAAACTAATTCGCTGAAAGTCATGCACATTTAAACTTATTGTATAAGCGGCAAAGATAGTTTGCTTCACGTTGAAGGAAACGAAAAAGCCCGTGTAAAAAAATGCGCTTCTAGAATGTCTTCGTAATTAAGTGAATGACCAATATCATATATGTTACTTTAGATTCAACTATGTATTTAGTTTAATTTTTTTTGCATATATTTTTTAAAATTTAGGGAGTTTTGAGAAGATCAGAATTCCAACGAAGTAAATTTGATTTCAATTAATTTAAATAGAGCAAATCGATTTGAGATGCGAACATTTTAATTTAAGAGTTCGATCATAGACAAAAATCACAGAATAGGGGCAGCTGGAATTTGGTGTCAAAAATTCTTTTCGCCAAAGAGCAGCAAGAGTTTTAAGACAATTTGCTCACAAAATTTCTATAATGATATGCGAAACATCAATAACCCTGTTTTTTAAATATCCTAAAAATTACGATTATGATATTTCTTCCGCAAACATGACAAAAACGTCACACTGTTCTAAATATTTTAAATTAATTCCTTATCCTGGCGATTTTCTCCTACTCTGACTGATTTATTACCTACAACTGCCTAGATGAAAAAAAAGTTCGCTTTTCTCCTAATTTGACCTTTGCTCATTCTGGATTTTTTTTTTTTTATTACATGCAACTGATTTCATCAACATCTACACTTTTGAAATGTTTATATTTCATTTTATAATTTTATTAAATAAATAATTCTTTTTTAAAAAAAAGGGGGCATTTAATTATCTATTTTGCTTATTAACTCA
Organism: Caerostris extrusa; assembly: GCA_021605095.1. Taxonomy (NCBI): domain Eukaryota; kingdom Metazoa; phylum Arthropoda; class Arachnida; order Araneae; family Araneidae; genus Caerostris; species Caerostris extrusa. The sequence continues at coordinate 59,352 of BPLR01012248.1, read as the reverse complement.
AAGGACATGAGACCACCGCTATGTTTCAACATTTTACAATAGAAAGTTTTTACATACCGTATTTTTGGAAGTCCGTTAGCTTTTTTTTCCTAGCGCGCATGCTCATAGGAAACATTATTACAGAAACGCATGCGCAATTTCCTAGGAGCATGCGCGTTAAGGAGAAAAAGCTAACGGACGTCCAAAATACGATATGCAAAAACTCTCTAATGAAAAGAGCTAGGGCCGCTACGCGGCCAAGGATTTCCGTATTAATCTACAATAAGAGAGTGCACCAAGAAAAGTTAGTGAATTGCAAATAATACAAGAAATCCGGGTTACCACACTTAGCAACTTATCTCCCAATTGGCGCCACAAAAATTTTGCCAAATCCCAACATCCCCTATTTTGCGATTTGTCCCGATCGTGGAATGAATTAAACTCGTAAATCGTGATAACACGGTATTTAAACCACAATTTTTTTTTTTTTTAGGATGGGATGACATCGGATATAACTATCTGATTGGAGGAGACGGAAGAGTCTACATGGGACGCGGCTGGCAGCGCGTCGGTGCTCACACTTATGGATTCAATCGCAATGGAATTGCGTTCTCTCTGATGGGCGATTTCTCGAATAAGTTGCCATCGGAAGAAATGCTGAACACGACAAAGAAACTCATCAAATGCGCTGAAAACGGAAATTATGTGATGTCAGATTACAAATTACATGGCCATAGAGATGCTGGTTGTACTGCATGCCCAGGCAATACTTTATATGAACACATTAAAGAATGGCCATATTTTGAAGGTGGTCCACTACCTGGATATTCATGCAGAGGAAAAAAATAAACATAGAAAGAAAATTACAGTAGAATTTGAAAGGAAAAAAATGTTATTCGCCTTATAAATAAAACAATTTTAACATAATAAAAGGCTAATTTTCTGATTAACATATTACATGTCTATTTATTCTATATTGTGATAGCTAAGAGTTTCTATAGGGACAAACCAAAAATTTCTGACAAATGTTTATAATACACAATATAATCGAAAAAAATATTTTGTAATAATCTATTATACCATAGACTTATTTTTATAATTAAAAAAAAGAGATTTATAGCTTAATGGGACTTTTACAGTGATCAATTTGGGGGGAATTTTATAGCTATCTTTTTGTAATAATTATAAGATATTAACATACAAATATAATTTTATTAAATCTAATATTTGGGAAATAATTTAATTATTAAAAATATATTAATTTTTTTTCAAAAACAAAACATAATGAATGAATTATTTTTGTATTTAATCAATTATAGAGAGGTTGCATTATTAATTCAGCTTTCAATGACAATATATCATTTAAAAGTTTAATTTGAAACAAGATATTTTATTAAATAACAAAAAAAAAAGCTTATTTTCTTCTCAGTAAACTAAACTCCCTTACAAAGTTAACTTCAAAAGTATTTCATTCATTTAAATATATATATCCTTGTAAATGATTTAGCATAATACAGTAATATAATGCAGTTTTGATTCTTAAACATCAAATTATTAACAAATTTATAGTTTATTAGGTAAAAATCTACATTTTCATATAGTATTAAATATGTTTCAAACCAAGTTTTTTAATAAAAAAGCAGGTTTCTTCATGCTATTTTCTTACAAGCCATTGAACTAAAAAGTATTATTTTAATAACTATTTTATTTACAATCATGAAGTAGGTGTTTATTAAAAAACAAAAAAAATTTTTCAAAAAGTAGAATTTTTTTGCTTTATATTTTAGTAAAACATTTATAAATTCCAACAACAATATAATACAATTTATCAGTTTTTAAAAACATGCTTAGTATGTGTTATAAAAACTCCTAAATTAGTTATTTTTAAATATATTAATAGAAAATAGAAAACAAATGAAAACATATTTCCTAGATGAATAAATATTTAATTACAGATAGAAGAGGTAACAAGGCCAAAAATCAAATAAAGTGAATACTGTTCTTTCATTTATTTACATATATTTTGATCACAGGGTTCAACGACGAAAAGCTCTTCATTATAATTTCATTAACTCTAAAAGAAGTAAAAACAATCTGAAAAATAAATAGATCATTTATAGGGTTTTAGTACTTCTTTTTAAAAATAGATATTTAAAATAACTAAAAATTGCCACAAAAAGTATGAACACATAAATAAAACCTTTCATCAAATAAATTACATCTACTTACTTTTTTAAAAAGCTTGTTGTTATTATATAAATGTATTTACATTTTCTACCCTGGATGTAAGGTTTTTATCAATGCAATTAAATTAATTAATTGTTCTTACTTTAACTTTTCATCAAAAGAATTTCAATAATGAATTATCATTTTATATCAAATTAAAATCATGACTTACAGTTGAAATATTTTAGAAAACTTTTGCAAATATTAAACAAATTTATTGCTAAGTTGCAAAAATAACTGAAATGTGAATAAATGTATTTAAATATTATTATAAAATTACTAAAAATCACCTTAAAACAATAAACAACACCGATTCAATCCCATTCATCTCCATCATCATCATCACTACTGCTGCCACTCTCATCTAAAAATAAATATTATCATTTGAAATTATCTTTACATAGAACAAATTATTAATTTGAACACATTTTTTTTAATTTGTAAAAGAGGATACAAAAAAAGTAATAATATCTAAATGACAATATTTTGAGATTAATTTAGCTAATTCAATGTGCACAATTATAACAAAAAAAGAAAACATAAGGTAAAATCAACAAATCAACTTTTGATTGAAATAAGAGTTATATTACACAAGATTCACTTCAAATTTGTCATTCATTAAAATTTATATTAGTTGTGGAATAAATCAGCTTAAGAATCGAATGCTATATCAGTTAGATGATGCATAAGATGCAGATGTGTTGTTGTTAATTGCTGTATTTAAGTTACATTATGTATTGTTGTTACATTTTAACCCTTTTATTGAAATCTAAATTAGCAATAACTTTATTAGAGCTTATTGTTTATAATTACAAAATAATCATTTGCATTACTATTTTGTTCTAGAAATAATCATTGTTTCTTACAATACTTTTTTTTACAGGTTGCACAACCTATGCAACAATATTTTATTACAAAAGATACTAAAAGTAGTCAAAGTATGAATATGAATTAATTTAAACATAACATATTCAAAAATAAGATCCTTTTCTCAATTAAATGCATGAATGTGTTTTCCCACATTAGAAGCCACTTTTCTCAACTTAGAAATGACTCAAAGTAAACATGTAGAATGAGATTTTTTTTTTTTTTTTTTTTTTTTTACATAAAAAGAATGTGGAATATACTGTAATCAGTAACAACTCTGTGAAAATGGCAATATTTCATAAGACGTTTGAAAAAACTTAATAAAAGTATCAGTTCTCACCTCCTGAAACCAACAAAAATGCTCAGTAATGCAATAAATTGCTTGATAACATCAGTATACACAGTTCCTCTATTGTCCGATTAAAAGAACAAATGGACTAATTATCCTTCAATAAGATACAATATAACCCCACACCAATTTTTAATGACTGTAAGGACTCTGGTGAAATATACATGGCTTCTTAACCTTGCTCCACATTTGTATGTTTTGGCTAGACATGTCCGCTTAAATGAAACTAAGTGTCATCCAACTTGAGTTTTTCTACTCAATATATATCAATAAATGATTTGAGCCATTGACAATAGTACAACCATTTAAGCTGATCAGATGCTTTTCGTAGAAGATATATATTCTTTCACTATAACAATTAAGATACAACTTGCATCCTTTTTCATTACTCCTATGTGATACACTTGACTGGAAAATTGTCATATTTTTTGACAACATATTCTCGATTTAATGCATTTTGAAATGTATAAAAACAGAAAGGCAGCTCCTTCATTTCTTATGATGAATTTTTCCAGTTCCTTACCAATCAAATTATCAAATGAAAACTTATTGTCTTGTCAGTTTATGAAAATTTAAAAGGTCTTTTTAAATGTTTCAACAATTTTTATGTAAGAATGTGTCACCAAGTAATGCTCAAACATACAAATTGATTCTGCTCGGAACAACTTGTATCGATCTTACACCAAATAAATAGCTTTTAAAGTTAAGTGCAATCAAAATTTCAAATTATGTACAATTTGGAATTGTATAGAGTGCCATAGATTGAAACTATTTTCGGTTTATATCTATTTCAAAAATTACACTATTTTTGAAAGTTCAGGTTAATGGACTTGAACTTCATATTTTTCATAGAGTAAAAATATAATTTTTTTCTGTGTTTCTCTCTATGATAACATTTATAAAAATGAAACACATCATAAAATGTCATTTCTTGTGATATATTATAAATGTAAACTACAAAAATATCAACTCAATTATAAAACACATAAATTAATAAATGATAAATAACAGATTGATTTTTTAAAGTATTAGATTAAAAGGCATAGCAAATTAAATTCCAGTAGCCTCTCATTACATCACACATATTTGGAAGATAAAGAAAAAAGCATAATGTGTGGAAGTTCATGATTAAAATTGCAATATAACAAACAATCTATATCATGTGATGTTCTAATCTAAATAAGAAAGTGGAATTTTTTTGAGTCATGATAAAACAAGATAATGTATTAAAAAATTTATATTATAGAATTCTTTAAGTATAAAAAATAAAATTATTAATGAATACCTTTGATTGAAGAATTATTCAATAAAATAATATACCTGTATTTTGAATAGCTTTGCTCCTTTCAAGTAAAGCTCTAGCAAGTGCTCCTGCTAAACCATCTTTTTGCGGAGTAGAAGCAGGAGCAGGTCGTGAATCCTTTGAAACCTGTACAAAATGTTAACAATTAGAAATTTAAATATTAAATAGAAAATCACTCAAGATATTCATTGAAAAAAAATTTAATTATCTTCACAGAAAATTCCCATCAAAATAAAATTCACTACAAATAATTAATTGTATCTTATGAAATAAAGTACATTAAATTTTATAATATGTAATTTTGATCAATACTGCATAAATTTTGTAGGATAAGAATCTTAGAAAAATAAAAATGAACCAAAAAAAGAAAAACCCATACCTCTACAATGCACAATTTTTGAGAAAAATGTAAAAGAAAAAAGTATCACATGAAATGCATTAAAAATAAGCTCTATTAGAAATTCTATATATTGATGTGAAACTACAGAACAAATGACAAACAAAAAGGTTTACAAAAATAAAATATGCATTCCTAGGCTTGTGGACAAAGTTTCAAGACAATGGACACTAAGTGAGTGTATATTATGCTACTGAATAGCTATCATTGATCTTATATTGCTTAAAACTATCGGCAATATCAGAACAGTGAAAATTCATTTTATTAATGAATATTGTAGTATGCAATTTATCTCCAGTCAATGAAGTAGCAATGTGTTACAAACTATGAGAGAGTACACACATTATAATAGCAAACTGGGAATTTCATTGTCAGGATGAATGATAAGGGTCTGATTGTGAAGTTACACAATCTTTAGACTGACTCCTATAAATTTCTTCTACAGAATATCTGAAAGAATTGATATATTAAATCCCAGTTACTACAAAAGGAGACTCAATTGTTACTTGAACACTAAACTGTTGGTGCATATGTGATTATTAACCATATATAATGCCTTGTTATGAATAGTTGTAGTTTTGTGAAACTTCTTATTTAAACCCATATCATATACAGTTATTGCAGGTCCAATTCTATTAAGGCTTAGATTCCGTGCACCACAAACATTTTCTAAGAATTTATGCATCATATAAGTATAATTCTTTGGACAACTTATATGTATTTTGAAAGAGGATTCCAACAGTTACTAACCTCATCTTATACAGAAAAGTAAAATAATAACTGAATAACAATTTAAAAAACATATTGAATCTATGAATTATCCATCTTTAAAATAAAAAATAATTCTTTAATATCATAACATAACTTCAATGAATGCATCTAATATATGAAACAAATACATATTGAATATTAAATTAGTCTTTATAAAGCATCATAGGAAGACTCATTTCGTAGCATTATAATTCTTGAAATAAAAATAATTATGCAGGAAAGTATGTTTAGATTATGCTCATATTTTCAAATTGATGAGTGTCTGATAAATGAAAAGTTCAATTTCATATATCCGGAATAAGCTAACTTTTTCAGCATATATATATTCATCAATTCAAAGGATTTTTTTATCAATCCATATTTTACTATTATATAATTTTAATAGAACAAGCAAAAAAAATTAAATACTTATATGAATTCTTAAAATATTTATTTTATAGTTATTGTGTTAATTATATGCATAATGTAGTATTTATACTTATTGTCAATTCATGATTACATTAGTTCAAAGTCAAATAGATTTACTTTTATTCTTGACAATCTCCTCTAAATTATATATTTGATAGAAAGAATAAATAATGCATAAAATATATTAATTATTAAGCTTCTCCAATATTTTTCCCAACATTACTTTGCAGAATAAGTTATGGCTATTCATGTAATTATTCCAATCCCCTTTTAATTGTATTGTCATTCAGGAAAGAAGTAATTCAAATTAACTGCTTAAAATGTTACTATACAATGATATATTTCTATACAGCCCAAATCAATCTGCGCTTCCAAATTGACTTCTAAGAATGTTATAACTGAGGATCAATATAAACTTTGGTAACCAACTTATTTCGTTGGGTCTTGTATTTTTTTCCCCACTTTCATTTTACGGTCATAGTACTTACATTTTTTTCCCCCTACAAATTATGGGAACTATTTTTTTTAATTTTCATAAAAATGAATAATTAATATGCATATGTGAAACAAAATGCATCAGAATAAAAAAAATATTTACAAATGGCTAAAATAATATCACTATAGAAAATTTAGTCCAAGAAAAATTAAATGATCAAATAATTTTTAATAGCCACTAAAATACTTTCTAACAATAATTATCAAACTACATGATACCATAAATGTTTAGGCAATGGTTTTTGGTTTTTCATGTTTGGCTTGATTTTGATAGAAGTACAGCAGATGATAGTTAATATTTAAATACCATAACAAATACTGCAGACATAGGAATAAATAACTACAGCATATCAGATTAGCATTAAAAAAATTAATATTTTTAATTATAGAGTGAAAAACTATTACAAACTTACAGCTTTTAATACTGTTCCTTGCCTAATTTGACTCAGCAAAGCATTACGGGGATCATTTCCTGCAGGTGCAGTGTGGTCTCCACCTTCATTACCATTAATTTCAACATGCTAAAAACATAGATTAATCCATAAATGCATCACTAATCTTCTATTAAAAATTAGAAAGCTTAACTATATTTTTAATTTACTTTTACAACAATAATTTAATATGAAATATATACATTACTTTTATAACAATATTTCTAATAACTTGATATATTCATACCTTTTGGATTTCATTTGAACAGCAAATAAAAATTTTTAACATAAATAAATTGATTATAAATGCCAAAAATTTTATTTCTAAAATATTCTTGATTTTAAACCACAAATTATATTCTAACATTACTAGGCACTTTAATTAGAATATATATATGGTGGTAACCAATGAAAATTCATATTTGTAGATTTTTCTAAAGATAATCCACTTTATATAGAACTGATGACTTATTTTTGAAAGATAAGTGATATTTCAAATATCACTTATCAAATATCATTATTAATATTTATCCTTTCGATTATCAAATATCATTTCTCGCATCATGCATTATAATTCATAAATGCAAAGTTGAAAATTAATGAAATTTAACAAAGAATTAAATATAAATGAAAATTATTCCAATTTCCATTATATTCCCTCTATAATACTCAGCAAAAGAAAGAATAGTTTCAAAAGACTAATTCAGTCACAGAGCACTCTTTCTCTGTGCTTTGTAGCATCACCTTATACTGCAATTGTAGCAGTGAACTAAAAATTGATAGTTTAATGACAACAATAAAATTTGTGTGATACCACATACGAATTATAACATTCAACATCTCTTTTTGTGTGTGTGTCATGGCTTCTTGGCAATTACTTTCATCAGCAAAGATCAATCATCTTCAATAGCATTACAAAAATTTGATATATTTTCATTGGCTGCTACTATGTATATTTTGTTTATGTTTAGTGTAACAATTCCATACTATTTTTTTCTAATGACAACAGTTTTTTTAAATCATTTTATTCATAATTTACTAAGTTTTTTTGTATTTGAACATTCAAATTTATATTACTGTGTAACAGAAAAATAAATTAAAAATGATTTTTATTAAAATATATCTACAGCATATTTTTAAATTGTGTAAGCCAAAAATTTTTAGAACTTTTTTTCGTTTATATATGGATCCACTCATCTCACAAAAATCACAGATACTTTTCTACTAGGTGGGCACAAGTGATGAATTGCCACATATTGCTATATAAAGCATGCTTTTAATCCTTTAGTTTACATTTTTTCAGTTTAGTAAAAAAATAATTTTAAATGAAATGAGTTATTCAGTTTATTAAAATGATTTGTTTTATTTTTTGAAATGTCTGGTAGTTGCATCATTGTAAAAACTTATCAGATGTTTGCAAACTTTGTGCCAGCTAAAAGAAAACTACCAAAATATACATTAAAAATAATACAATACCATATATAATGAACATTAAAAATTTTTTTTTAGTTTTTAAATTAATTTTTTAATGGAGTCTCATTTGTATTTTTATTTTCAGATGAATACTTTCTGTATGTAATTACATGTAACTTCAAGAAGAAAAAAATGTATACATTTACATGCCTTTTAAGAGAAAAAATGTTCTTTGATAAAAAAATTTTTTAATTCCTTTATTTTTTTTTAACTAATATGATTCACTCTTGCTTATAAACTCATCAATAATTCCATGGGGTTTTATTTATTTATTTTTATTATTATTTTTTTCAATGAAAAAAATTTATTTATTTTAGTTCTATAATCCAACTAATACTTAATGAATTTCTGGTTTAAAGTTTATTAATTTTAATTAATAAACTTTAAAGATTATTACTTTACATTATTTTAATTTCTGGTTTATTTGGTTTAAAGTTAAATATGTATTAACATTTTTCAATTTCATATTCAGGAAAGAAATCATATATGGTAGAACATATATCACAGTAAAAGTTCTACTAAAACTATATATTTAAGACCAAGTATCTAAAAAAATATGTAGGCTCCAGGACAAAATTCAATAGAATTACAAACTTTTAAATTTTTAGATATGTCATTCAAAATGAAGTAAAAGAAACTAAGCCCTTTTTTTTAAAGGCTTGCAATTTTAAATCCTTTAACCAATCGCAGAATAATTCAATATTTTTAAATCAGTCTCAAAATTTCAATAAATGCACAATTTTTAATAAAATCAGAGGTGGTGAATGCTTTGACCTGGTTGATCGATGTGGAATGATCCATAAACCAGTCAATAATTATTAAATCTAACAAATATATTGATATTGTGTAAACAAATAACTGCTAAACTGAAGACAATTTATATAATTTTTTCATATTTTCTGAGCCGTGATATACCTTAAATAAATATATATTTAATTTATATGAAAAATAACCAAACAATTATACTAGAATAACCAGGTCATCTTACAGTGAATTTGTGGACAACTTGTTAAAATAGAATCATAAATATGGATCATGCAATAAAAATTAACATGATAAATAGTTATTGTATGGTTAAATTAAAAAGAAAGGAAGAAATTTATTACCGTCTCATCAATTCTATATAACAGGTTTAAAAAACAAGAATTACATTTTTACTTAATTTGTATTTAGCTTTGATATATTTATGATTTAAACAAACCATGAACCCATTTATTTACGTCACTGATTATGTTCTAATTAATTCGCATAGTACAGCAATGTTTAATAAATGACTTTTTATTTATTTATTTTTATTAATATCAAACCTTTGCCTTTTTATTTTTAAATAAAACTTATTGCATAAAAATAGCTGCAAATAGTACTATGAGAAAAATAAAAAGTCAATGAATAAATCAATTATCAATTATAAAAATAAATTTTTTTAAATCCCTTTCAAATAAGTAGTTCAATTAATTCTTTTTCAATTTTTATGTTCAACTCGATTGGTTTTCCAACTTAACAATGAATTTCCTGATACAATGAGAAATCGAATTTCATGATACAAATGAAGAATTAAGAAGAAAAATCTGAAGAAATTCCACGTGGCTATATGATAAAATTGTTTTTTTTTTAAATTAAATATAGTCTTTTAATTACCATTCATAACAATTTTTAAGCTTACAAAAAAAGTTATAATTAGGTTCTATATTTCTACAAATCAAACATATTATGCAGCAGCAAATACTTACATGCAATTCTTTTCCTCTTTTTATTTGTTCTAAGAGAGCTGACCTGTTATCAACAGGTGGTGGAGGTGGAGGATTATTTTGTCTTCCAGGTGATGGCAATGGCTTTCCAAGTGGCATGCTAGGAGGTGGGGGTGGAGGAGGTGGCAGCGGAGGTGCAGCTGATGAGCCAAGAGATGGCATAGGAGGTGGAGGTGGGGGAGGAGGAGGGGGAGCATCATTAACTTTGGGAGGTGGCTGAGAAACAGGAGGCAGTGATGGGGGTGGTGGAGGAGGTGGAGGTGCAGCTGATCTTGCAGTTCCACGGGCAGCACTGCGAGGTGTCTGGGGAATGTCTCGTACTGGTACAGGCGGAGGAGCTGTTGGAAAACAAAGATTACAAATAAATTTTTATACATAAAAAAAAATGTATCAATTTACATAACATTTTAAAAAATTTAGCTGATTTTTATTTTACTTATTTTTTATAGCTGCCAACATTTTATTTACAAAATAAGCAATTTTACAGCATCAGAGATGCCAACCTCAAATGATACTTTTCAGTAATATCTCATGAATGTATTTGTAGAGGTAGTACATGTAGGACACGTATAACACTACTTTCCAATTAAAATGACGATCAATTTAACCATAATATTCACATCAACAGAGATGAACATTCACAATTGCAAATTAATTATAATATTATACAGCAATTTTTTTTTTTAAATTGCATAAATTTTCTTTATATTATTCTTTTTATTTTTATATTTCTTTTATTTATTCTTATTTAAAACTTAATGATACAAGTATGTTATGATTTTCTACAGATTGATTTTATTGTAAAAGAAACAACATAAATTTCTTAAATACATTATGCTATGAAACATTTTTAAAATATTTGAGTGCAAAAAACATCACAAAAATTTATATAAAAACTTATGAATATAAATATTACACTGAGCTAGTTAACTCTACCTTTCATTAAGAAAAATTCAAAGAAATGCTTCTGTTTTATAACAAACAAAAAATGTATAATGATAGCAACATATATATTTACACAGATTATTGAATAAGGCCAAATGTTACTTTCTTCGTTATTAGAAAAAATTTCATTTTTCATTTTTTCATAAAAAAAATTTTCATTTTTCACACTATTTTCCACACAATTGATATTTTATGTATGCAAAATTGGATTAAAACTTTTTTTTTATTTCCATAAAAGAATTAGTTTTTTGGTAGTCAGTAGTTAATTTAAATTTTTGTGGTAGTAGTACATATTAGCTACAGAGTTGTTAACAACTCTAAGGTATCATTTTTAATATATGACACAAAATGAAATTTAATTAATAAATGTAGTAATTATAACCAATTAAATGCTTCACATATTTGAGCTGAGTCAAAATACATTAACAGCATTTTTCATGTAAATTAAACTTCAAATTCATTTGTATATAAAGGTAAAGAAAAAATTTCCACTTGTGATAAGAAAATATATGCATTTTTCCCCCTCAAATAAATATAAACAAACATATTTCCAAGGTTATACTAAAATTTTTTTATCTTCTAACCAAACAGCATAATGTAAAACAAATTTCATTAATCTTTTTTGGATTTATGCACATATTTTTAAAAAATTACTATAATTTCACATTCTAGTAGTGCATCAAGGAATGAATGATGATAATTAGTTAATTAAATTTTACAATAAATGCTGTAAGTGAATATAACAAATGATGTAAATATTTACATAAATAATTATGCATATAAATTAATATCGCTCAAAACATATCGAACAAATGTAAAATTATACTTGATTTTTTAAAAGTTAAAATAAAAATAAATGTTACTTCATTTTCAGACTAAAATTATTTATACAATTTTATGTTGTTGCTGCCAGTCACCCCCCCCACCACACACACACACCTGCCCTCTAATTTTACATAAAATTATTAATTTCATAAGTACATCAAATTGCTTTTTTAATTTTAAAGAAACAAACTGCAACTATTTCGTATCTAAATAGTATTTTTTTTTTATTAATATACATGGTATTTAGAAAAATATATATTATCTAGTTGGAAAACTTACACTTTAGTGCTATTTCTTCCTTAGCTTTTTCCACACCTCCATGATTGTTAATAAAATCATATATAAAATTTCTTGTTTCACAGTCATTTAAATCTTGTTCCGAAACACCAGCTAAATTAAAGAAGCCTTGCAATTCTTTATCAAGATTATTAATCTGTTAAGAATTAAAAAAAAAAATAAAAAAAATTTAAAAATCACATTTAAATCATAAATTTTTCACAGCTTTTTATTATCATGTGAAATTTATACATTTTAAGGGTATAAAATATCTTATACTTACACTAAAACCTTTTTCATGGTCAAATCCAACATGCTGTAAATGTCTAAGGGAAAAAAAAAGTGTTACATTATTAAAAGTAATAGAGAAAAAACATTACAAATAATAGCATTGATATTTATACACAGTCCAGTCACATTAATGTGACCACTGTCAAAAGCCAGAATATACATTGTATATACTAGCAGTACTCAACTTATAATGAAAAAGATTAGTGGGAAGCTATTCTGCTTAATACCGTTGTTGTGAGATTATTATATACTATTATTGTTGTGAAATTCAATATAGCACCCTGCCAATAATAATTAAACTATAAATAAAAATATGAATAGGAAGCAAATAATACTTATTAAAGGATATACTAACGGCATTGATAGAAAATCATAATTGCTAAAATAAAGCCACTACAATTTTATGATATTTCTTCTGTTTCAATTAATTTCAAACCAATTAAAAATGTCCGTATATAATAGATGTTCGTAAACATAATAAAAACTGCATAATTTCCTTCAGAATAAATCTCAAACAAATCATTTAAAAAGCACAATGACAAATAAAACACAAAAATATGAAGAATTAAAGACAAAACATTTTTATGAGGAAAAACGAAAAGAATTAATGTTAAAAATGAAAATGGATATGGAAATTAATAAATATGTAAAAATGAAATGGGAAAATAATATAATATATTTCTTAATAAATAGATCTAAAACCATAAAATTTTTAATAGAATTAAAATATAAAGCCACCCAAAAGTTACCATGCACCCCATAGAATTTAAATATCCATTACATGAAAATTATCATAGCAACTAAAAGCTATCAAATAAAAACAATACAAATTAGTATTCTAAATTTCAAAATCTGTGGAATAATTTTGGCAGCAACCAAATATTTTAAATGGTAATGTTTATTACAGATCATTGTTAAACTCATTATATTATTTTAGTTATTAACTTACAAATTAATAATAAACATAAATAAGGTCAGTGATTCTTTTTTTTTTTTTTTTTTTTTTTTTTTTTAAGAATATCAACATTGTTTTTATTTAAAAATGTTTTCCATCATTACATAAAATTTCTTTAAAATGGTTTTCAAATATTAAAACTTTCAAAATTATCATTTGCACTTCAAACATCATTTTTTTAAATCTACAGTTGAACATATTACATTTTTTTAAAATATTTTAACTTCATATTTTCATAAAATGTTTTAAGAAAAATACACTGGCAAAAAAATTTAAGGAACAACCATAAAAAGGTGATTTATGTTACTTCTATTAAACAAATTGCAATGAAAAGAGATTGGCTGGTAACTCAATGTCAACGTTATCACATAATCCAATGGGATTCACCTTCACAACAGAAAAATAGGTAAATTTTTGAGCCTGTTCTTTCGGCATGTGTGAAAAGGGGTGTACTTGATAATTTGAAGTCAAATTTCAAGGATTGTATGAGTAGTTGAATAAAATTTTTGCTTGTAATAAAATATGTCATCTAGAATACATTTGATGGAATGTGAGATGCACATTTGATGGAAAGTGAGATGTACATTTGATGGAATATTATTCATCTTTAATACACTTTATTACTGCAAGTACTTTTGAATAATTTAATCCACAGTAAGGAAAATTGCTAAAAAGCTTTGCATTTTGGTCAGTGGCGACCACATACTCTATTGATTTTTCCAGTGTAACTCTAAAAGCTGTAACAGTAACATTTTCTTTTCTTTTCCTCCTTATATCACATATACCTATATTTGTATTTAATTTTTTTTTTTTTTTTTTTTTTGCAGAAATGGGTAATTTTTTTTTTTTTTTAAGATTTTCCCTCTACAATCAGAACTGAAAATTTATATATATATAAATATTTCCGAAATAATTTTTCACTTTTACCACTGTCTTTGATTGCACTTTGAACATTTTTAAGAAAAATAACAAATTTTCAAATTTTTCTGAACTTACATACAACACTTGAGTACATAAAATATAATTTATTTTAAAAGATTGAAGATAGTATCAAAAATTATTGTGTACAAAGGCAGACAGATTTTGCCTTAAATATATTACTAATAGAGGCTAAATGCCTACCATCAACAGTCCTTTTTGCAAATAACAAACAATATTTTTTTGACTATTTCACATCTGTTATCAAATTTTTAATAAAAATATTTTATATTAATTTTTTAAAAACTACACTAAAATTACAAGATACAGGAGTTAAAAAAAAAACAATATATAAATTAAAAGAACTTTAATTTTATCATTTGTAAATCACAGAATAAATATATACTTACGTAAAATCTGTTGGTATACCAATATCCTCTTTGGTAATTTTTTTCTTCTTTTTCTTTTTTTCTGATTTTAATTCCTTGCCATTAGAAAGAGACATTGAGGATATAGATTTAGCCTCTGTACAATAAATCAGATATATAAATCAGTGTTAAAAGGTTCATCTTTCTTATAAGCAAAGAAAATTTTTATTTGGAGGAAAAAAACTTACTAGCTGGCATGATTCCAATATTTGATGGCTGGACAGTCGCCTGTACACGCCGTCTCTCTATAAATAAACATGTAAATTAATTTTTTAAAATATTAATGTTTAATATAGTACAGAAAAAACATTAACAGTTATTATAATTTTCTATATATAATTTACAACAGCATATAACTAATAGTTAAAGATTTTTTACAGTAAAGAAAAAATTATGGCGTTATAATGTGCAGACACCTCAAGCTTTGCATTCTTTGAATTTATTATGCAACCATAAAATTCTGATAACTGTGGTTGAGATCTTAATTTAATATAAGATTTTTTAACTTTAAAAAACATGTTTAATGCCATAATAATATGAAAATTAATATGTTCTACATTTCAACTGTGAAAATCTGAAGAGTGACATTCATAAAAAAAAAACTAAGATAAAAACCAAAAAGTATTTATCACACATATTCTACAAAATCAAAGCAAGATAGATGAGAACTTTAAAAATAAAAAAAAACTTATTCAAATTATATGAATCAATTTCAGTTATGTAAAAAGAAAAAAATGAAAACCTTAAAATTGATTTTTTTTTTTTTTTAAATAAAGTTTCCAATAATATATAAACCTCATTTTTGCTTTAAAAACATTTAAAAAAAGAAAATAAATTTTTAAAAATCATGATTAGTATCACAAATCCTAGCTAACCATCCAATGAAATATTAATAAGTCATATTATTGCAAGATAAAAACAGCTATTTTTTCCCTAAAAATGTGTTCTGATTAATTCTATTTTATGTAAATTTTCGAGCAATTTTAAAAAAAAATGATTAAAAAATTAGAAAGCAATTAATAAAAATAATAATTTAATTAAAAAAATTCATCTTCATATGATTATCAGCATTCTTAAACAGACAATGAAAAATTCTAATGTAATGTGCATATGAGAGAACGAATAATATTCATTTTTGAACTTACGTTTTTTTTTCCTCTCATCTCGCAGTTGCAATTGCTTCTGAACTGCAGCTTTAAAGTTATCAGCTTCCTCAATATCAGCAAAATTTAATCCAGCCATACTAGTCTGAAATATAATAAATTTCATTACTAAATGTGTTTTATATACAATGTATAGCATTTGCTAGAATCTGTTATAATATATTGTCTAATTTAAAATTTGAAATATCTGAGTTACCAAAATTAATTCATATAACAGAAATTACTAATCTTACACAAATAGATCATTTTCAGATAATGGAAAAATATAAATATAAATATATATTTTTTAAAAATATAACATATATTACAATGTATATTAAATTATAAATATATAATTTTTATCAATAAACAAGAAAATACAGCCTAAACTCAATATACTTAAAATAAACTATCTTTTTAGCCATGACTCTTTAGATTATAAACATTCATTTTTAAGGTATTTATTATATTCAAAAGGAAATAAAAATTACCATTAAAAATTTAAAATTTTAATCATTAATACTCAATAAAGAAATTTTAAATAAAACTTTTGTCTATAGAATATGTTAATATTTTTAAAGGATAATTAATTTTTAAGACAGCACAGAAAAATAAATCCAATAAAAATTGCTCATTACTTATTGAAATAATAATAATAAAAAAAAAAAAAGAATTTTAAATGCTTTAAAATAAATATTAATTTTTAAAAATATTTTAATTGATGCAAAGATATTTTACAAACAATGAAAACATCATGGATAACTTTCTAATTTGAAAAATGTATCTCAATCAAATACAAATTTATTATAAAACAAAGAAATAATCAATTAATTTTAAAAATCTAGCATTTGCAATTAACAGATAAATAACTAAAAATAGATTTTTTTTTTTTTTTTTTTTTACTAAAAAATTTATAAAAATGTTAAAATCTTTTTTTTATTCATAAGTACAATAAAAAATAAATACAATACAATAAAAATACTTGCATCAGCTTCAAAAACATGAAAAAAGGTGCATGATTGTTTATAGACAAATGGATTGTACAATTCTTGTTCCCAAACCCATGCGCACTTCTAAAATCAAAAATTAAAATATTCCACATCAGATTTAAAATATATATATATATCACTAAAAAAAAATTAGTGCATAGTTTGAAAATTCTTTTTAAAAAAAATTAAATTAATAATGACTAAAAATTATAACTATTACAATTATTTCGTTGTAAAAAACAATTTTTTAATCAATATGTTAATACTTTTAAATGAATGAAAAAAATATTACATATTTATTGAAACTTACATCCATATCAAAAAGTTTTATGAAGTAAGAGCGTCTATCACAGTCTTTCACAAAACAGATAACTCCACAATATTTCTTATTCCAAGATGAATGGTATGGCTCTTCTGTCAAATACAACTGTACAACAGTTGTAGCTAAAGTCTGCAAGGTATAAAACATAATTAATTTGGAATTAAAAAAAAAAAATTCTTATCACATTTCATTTAATGCAACAGACTAATTTGTAAATTAATTCAATTTAATTAATTTACTAGATTTATTTTTGTAATGTATTTACTAACTTCAGATTTTGCAAATGCAAAAGTAAAATATTCTTTTACTTAAAGAATATTACAGATTAAATACAACAAAAAGCCAATTATTTTGGTATTCTTGATATAACAATTAGTTATTCTTCAGTTATGGCAATATACTGATGGCTGAATGATTATGATGCTTCAATTGTTTGCTGATAAATGAAAAAAATTTTAACAGATGATAGTTGATAACAGTTGAAAACGAAACAATCCCACGATTTCATTTAAAGTACTTGAAAATAGCAGTACACAATTATAAAAAACAGCTGTAAACATTTAAAATGTAAAATTATCAATTGATATTAATCTTTCTACTTGTAAAAGGAAAGTTGTCAATTTTATCAGGAAAGCAAAGATATTAGGGATCCACTTTGATAATTTCTTAATATAGTGATGGTTAAATTATAATGTAAAAATCTTTTCAGACTATATATATAGCTATTTTATAAATGCTTATAATTATTTAAAATTTTATTAATATATAAATCATAAAAAAAAAAACTTTTTTTTTTTTTAGCTCTTAGAGCTGTTAAAAATAGAACAAAAACGTTAATCATTATGTGAAACATATTGCAAGATAACAAAAATTGAAAAATACAAAAATACAAAGTGGAACAAAATGATTAAAAGTAATTGAGAAGATAAAAAGAAAAACTTTTTATTACTGCATATCAATCGTAAAACAAAATGACCAAGACAGGCAAAATAAAGTCAATTGTATGAATTGAAAAAAAACAGCAAAATGATCTAATTATCCTTTTTCTTTCCCATGCTTAATGGTATTTTAATACAAATATATTTATAATTATTGAATTATTTTAGTGCATACTAATAAAAGTGAAATTTAATTAAATCACTTTTAATAGCAGAATAATGAGAATTTTTATTTAACTATATAGACAATATTTAATTAAAATAATGAAAATTTTAATTTATAACTTCAAATAATGATATAACATTGAATATTACTATCAAATAATAAATATTACACACAAAAAGAATTGAAAATTATCAAAATACTTAAAAAACATTTTGATATATTTTATTTTACATAAGCAGCATAATAAATATTTTAGTTATAGGAAAAAAGCTATTTTAGAACAAGATACAATTTTTTTTTTTTTTATTCTCTAAGTAATAATTATTTATATTTATAATCATTGTTTAGTTACATCCGTATTGAGTATTTTATAACTAATACAATATAAAAAAACATAATTTTATAGTACAAGGTTCATAAAAAAATTATTTTATTAATCATTTCAAATAAATAAAAATATTTTTTTTATTAACATAGTTTAAGGAAAATAAAAAATGCATCAAATTGGCTTATTACAAAATACTCACTAAAAATTTTTCAAGAAAAATTTTCTTAAAATTTAACAGTACCGTGCATGGTTTCCCCAGAGCACTGAAAACCTTTTGGTTTTCTTCCTGATTTAAAAGAGACGAAGGCACATTTTGTATTTTTTTGGACTCTGATGTCATCTTTGGTTTCATCAGTTCCTAAAAATAAAAAAAATGAAGATTACTTTAAAATATAAAAATTATCGAAAATTTTCTATAGCAAGTAAATCTCAACATTTATGATTCTTAATAAAAGTTGGTTATTAAATTTTTGTAACATTTTGTAACATTGTAACATTAATTTATTGTATAATTCTGAAACAATTTTTAAATAATTTATTAATAATGAATTTTTTTATGTGGTTAAATAATGATAAAAAAAAATCAAAATTTTACATAGGTCAGCAAGATGCTCAAAAGCAACATTTTTAGATCATAGTAGAGATAAATAAAATATGTATGTTAATAATAAAGCAAACCATTACATTTTTATTTAATCTTTTAACTGAATATTATGTAAAAAATAATTTTTAATCAGGAGGAGCTTTCACATTGTAACTTCTTAATGATTTAAGACTAGAACTTTATTTTTTAAAAAAAATTAGATTGAAAGAAAGTTGAAACAAAACTAAAAGCAAATTACAAAACAAAAATTAAAGTAAACATTTTCTAAAATATTTAGGGATTTCTCCCAATGTGTACTATCAACAAATAATCTATGAATCATCTAAGTTAATAATATACAGGGTAGAAAAATCTGGGATAGGGTAGATCTGACGGATAGAAGAATTGAAAAGTTCATAACTTGTTTATTTTCAATCATTTTTATTTTTTGTTTTTTTTTAAAGATTATAAAGATAGATAATAAAATAGCTACATATGAAGTCTATCAAAATGTAAAAGCTGTATAACTTTTTCTATTAAAGTGAAAGACTAATTATTCAAAAAAGAAAATACTAGCAAAATTTTAATGTCACAATAAGTCCAAGAGATTGCATGATTCAGAACCTAATCCTTTGGTTTGAAAATTCCAGTTCTTTAGCAATGTGATGTTACACAATACCAACGTGTCTACACTGCCATCTAGAATGATATAAGGAGACATAACCTCATCAGCAATAACTTTCAAGAATTCTATAAATGTTTATCATATTGCAGAAAACTTGAAAAACTAATATGACACCCAAAGTTTGAAGCAAGATTCTCGGTCACAATCACCACCAAGTCTAATCAATTTATTAAATAAAGATAAATATCCTGACCAAGAGAATGTATATACTACTTTTTACACAACTAACAAACACTACGATTGGACTATGAATTAGGCATTTTCTCCAATATATAATCTTAAATAGTAAAATACACAGCATAGTTTTTAGTATGCCTTTTTTAAAACAATTACTTACCTGATTGTGTCCAGGCCAATGCATTAAGAGATTATTCATGAAAAAAAAAAAAAACTTTAATTTCATTTTCAAGAATTCTGTAATTTTCATTATAAATTTTTGTTAACCGCTCATTAGCTATCAATTTTTTTAAATTTTATTTTAATAATAAAAAATATTCTTTAATTTGAAGTTATTTGTAAGTTAATCAAATAAAATTATTCAATCAAAATAATTTAACAAGTGTTTGCTAATCAGTTTGCTCCCAGGCATTGTTTTCTCCCTAATATTAAAATCAGTCAGAAATAAAAAAAAAATCAATATCAATCAGAATAAAAAGCAAACCAGAATAATTAAAAAGTAAAAATCAGAATAAGAGAATCAATAAATTGATTGGCTTTTTTACAAAGCAAAATTAAAAGATTTCAGATTCAAAAAACACACTACAGATTTCAAAAAATTTTACTTCAACATTTTAAACTAAATAAGAATGTCAAATAATGGCAAAATAACAATTAAAAAAAAATAATAATAAATTTGAACATTTGTAAAAAGTTTGAAACAGAAGCTGATATAAATTTATTTTTAATACAATGATTAATATGAATGATGATAAAAAAAATAATTAATATGATAAATATTCAATGGTTTTTTTTTAGTTGAATTGCCTTACAAATGCTGCGTAGATCAATGCTTATTAGCTCAACAAAAATATAAATAGTTTTAAGCAATTTTATTATTAGTATTAACATTATTTTTGTATAACATTTTTCATGTTTTCCAATATTAACATTCTGGATTTTTATTTAATTTTTATGAATAAGTGTACAAATCTAGATTGGAAAAATAAACTCAAGTTTTATCATATTAGTTTAAAAATACTACTGATAAAACTCAGATGGCTCTTTTCACCTGACGAAAAAGCTTGATGTGTTGCAATTTTAATCTTATCTAAAAGGGATATTGTGATAGAATAAATATTAAGAGATGCGAAAATGAAATTAGGACTGCCTTCTCTTTTAAAAGATTCTATATATTTCATATTCAGATACATATATAAATAGCACATATTGAAAAAATATTCAAATTCAAACAAAGCATTTCAAAAAACATAAAAAAAAAACTATTACAACAATATTCGGCAATTAATTGCATCTATGGAAATATATAACCCCTCATAAGTAAAGTGAACTATATTTTTAAAATTTTGATTTTTAATGTAAATTTACAAACACGTAAAAATCTGCATATGGGAGTACTACTTTAAGCGTTTTAAAATAATAAATATTTAGTTTATAAAACTACATTTGCACTAATATAAGATGGAAATTACAAGGTTAAAGTTTAAAAATGCCTACAAAAGAAATAACTTTAAAATATTATGCCATTATTTTAAATTCCAAACTTCAAATACAGTTTTTAAACTTCACTACTTCATTTAAGAGAAATCTAAATCACAAAAGAAATCAAGCAGAAATATTAACCACTTTCAAATACTATGCAACCAAACCCACAAACAAAATATAAAAATTTACATTAAGAGTTCTATGCAAATTTACTGAATATGAAGAATATATTATGCCTATGAAGTTAATGTATTTTAAGCCAATTTTTACGCCCACAATTCAAGTTCAATGACAGCAGCATGATTTACTGACAATGAATTCGGTTTTATATTTTTGATATTAATAATAATGATTTACATTAACATTTTTAAAATTAAAATTTAACTTACCTTTAAAGAAATATAAAATTTCCTTCGCTTAGGTAAGTCAGATTCAAAACTAAATAAACATAACCCAAATGTAAATATTATTTCATGTATTGCCAATCACTAAATGAAAAAACTATTGACACTATTTATTATTAATGTGCTCAAAGAGGAAAATAATCTAATTTTTGTCGCTATTTTATTTATATAATGATGTTAAATTTGTTAATTTGCTTCCATTAAAATAATTGATGCTGATAATTTCCTGTATATATTCGTGGAAAAATTGCAATTACATAGTCAATTTAAATTTAAACTCAAGCTGCATGGTGGTTAGAGCATTATCCATTATTAACGGAATGATATTAAACATTATTATTTAAATCACAAGGAAACATGGAATAAAATGAGGGAAAAAAAATTAAGATTAATTATAAACTTATGCATGTCTTAATTTGTTGAATGATTAATTTCATGTTAATAGAAAGTCAATTAAAGAATCCTCAATTGGTTGAATTTCTAACTCATTGTCATTTAGTCTATATTATCTATTATATAGTATTTTAATTTACAAAAACTACTTATTTATCTTATTTAATTAAACTTATTTTCCTTGATTGGGATTTTCTTCAATGTAGATCAAACGGAGGATTCAATGTTTTTATTTATTTAATATTATTATTACACTCTTCTGTACACAATTCTAATAGATTTTAGATTTCAAATCTTAACTGGGTTTTTACAATTGAACTAAATATAGCATCTGAACGATCTTCTATATTTCAATGTTTGAGGTATCAAATGGTGTCAATGTCTTCAAAGATAACCTGTTATTTAAACTTGGGATTTTACAACACACATATAATACACAAGTTATTATGCAAGGAAACAAATACAACCAACTGATCATTATAATATCTCCTAGAGCTAGCAAATTTAAAAGCCGTAATTTAATTTCAGTCTAGCATCTTTTAAGCACAGAAAAATATCCTTACGAGATTCCTCTTAGCAATGAATTAGCTAATGAATTAATAAATAATAGCTAATGAATTAGCTGATAAAGAGATTTTGCAAAGCAGAACACGGATTCCCAAGCTTTAAATATACACTACTGGCCATTAAAATTGCTATACCAGGAAGAAATGCAAATAACAAAATGATATTAATTGGACAAATACATTATACTGGAAATAACATTATGATTAAATTTTCAAGAAATAGGGGTGCCCAGATCCTGAGAAATCAGTAACCAGAACAACCACCTCTGGCAGAAATAACAGCACTTCTACGCCTGGGCGTTAAGTCAAACAGAAATTGGATGGCATGTACAGGTACTTATGCCCAGGTACAGGTATGCCCATGCAGCTTCAACACGATGCCACAACTCATCAACCGTAGTGTCTAGCGTACGGTGACGAGCCAGTCGTTCGGCAGCTATGGACCAGACGTTTTCTATTGGCAAGAGATCTGATGAACGTGCTGGGCAGCGTAACAGCCGAACATTTTCCATATTGAGAAAGGTCCGTACAATACCGGCAACATGCGGTAGTGCATTATCCTAATGTTAAATGGTAATTTTTAATTTTTTGGGGGTTTTAAACATTGATTAGCAATGTCCAAAAGAAAAAAAAAGAAAAGAATAAAAAAAAAAAAAAAAAAAAATGAACCAGAATTTCAAAAAGCAGAAATTGAAATTTCTGAATACTGTCATTGGCTACAAGAAGTAAAATTGATAAATTTTCTGCACTGTGTACTTATTGCAATACAAAAAAAAAAAAAAAAAAAAAAAAAAAAATGTAATAAAAATGTAATCTCTTATATAATGTAATCTCTTAAAATGTCTCTTCTCTGCTCTGTTAAATTCTAATATGGTAATAAGTTCTCTCTAATATGGGTAAGCAAGTCCTCATCAGCCATATAAAATAAAATTAAAAAAAAAAACATCAAAATGTTATTACAAGTAAAAAATGAATTAAAAACTATGAATTCAATTTTTAAGCCACCTGAGCAAAGTACTTTATTGAATAATAGTCCATCTACTTCAAAAGATGAAAATCAACCATTACACATTTTTTTAAATACTGAATATGTCACTGAGGCAGAAATTCTATTGACTAAAAACTGTGTAACAGAACATTCAGCATTTAGATGAAATTTAAGAACTATACCCCTTTTAAAAATAGTTTTATTACAGCGATATTGCTAAAAACTAATTCTACATTGAAAAAAAATTGCTTATTACAGCACTAATGGACTCGCTCTATATTTTTCTAACCATCTTTGTGAAGAATATAAGTATTGCCAGTATTTAGTAATAGGATTTGACCAGTGACTAAATAAAATTTCACATAAGCAACAGATGGATATAACGAATAGATTCTGTATTGAACAAAAACCAATTTGTTAGAAGATGCTTGAAATCTCTATTTTTACAGCATTTCTTACGCTAAAGATTTGCTAAAAATTTTAAGGATGCTTCGGCATCCCTATCGATCTGAAAAAATAGTACATATATCTATGGATGGGTCCAATGTTAACTTAACATTTTTAAAAGAGACCAGATAATTTAAGTTTTTAGACATATGCACCTATGGGCTACATAACAGGTGGAAAAGCTCGTATTTTCATTCATCTGTATCACGCCATTTTTGTATGATGACTATTCTAAACTTATCGGTTTCATGCCAAATACCAAATTATTGATATCGTCAGTCTCGTCTTCGTCACTTAATTAACCGGTGGGCTGAAAAGTTCGTAGGCTGGCACATAGATGCCACTACTAGTATTAAATCCATATGATTTTTAGTTAGCCCTAACCTTCAAAAGACTGTATAAATTTGACAGCTGTTGCATTATTAGTATGTGAGTTATAGCATTTTTAGTGTTCATCACGTGCAGTCCACTCGGCTGACTGTCGATTGGACTCCCGTGTGAAATGATGGAGCCATGTTTCATCCATTGTCACATATCGACGCAAATATTCGGGTTTATTACGATTGAACAGCTCCAAACACTGCTTAGAATCATCAATTCGTTGTTGTTTTGGGTCGATTGTGAGTTCGCGCGGCCCCCACTTTGAACAGACCTTTCGCATATCTAAATATTCATTCACGATATGTCAACACGCTCCTTTGATATCTTTAATGTCTCAGCTATCTCAATTAATTTCACTTTACGGTTATCAAAAATTATTTTGTAGACGTTTTTGATGTTTTCGTCGGTAACAGCCTCTTATTTAAGTTTTTAGATATATGAACCTGTGAGCTACATACAATTTCTTGTGCCTTTAATGCAGTAATTAAGGACTAGATAGACCGACACGTAGAATGAAAATATATGTGGGTCTGATGAACAGGAAAAAAAAAGAAGAAAAAAAAAAAAAACAGAAATTGCGATAAAACAGTGGAACTTCCTTGTAAAACATTTTAAAAGAGAGAAAATGTGGAATAAATTGAAGAAATGCATAATTCACAGGTATCGGAAGATCAAACAACTTGAAAATGAAACTCCGCCCCGCGAGACATCCGCGAAAACGATCCTAATCATCATAAATCCAACTCTCATAATAATGAAGAGGAAAGCGATAATAAGAAAACCGAACAAGGGAAGATGATAATGAAACAGTACAGACGAAAGCTTTTCTGATGGCATTGAACAAAGAAGAGATGAATTATCCCGAGGACCATAGACTGAAGAGAATTAATTAAGTGACGAAGACGCTATCAATAACTTGGCAAGAAATTATAACTGATACGTTTAGAATAGTCATCATACAAAATGGCGTGATACAAATGAAAAAAAAAACGTTTCTCCGAAAAATAAATATAATAAAAATTTATTTGAAAATTAGTATTTAAGAAAGTTAACGAATGGGATGCGTCAAGGACGAAGTTAATTACTATATTCAAAGTAAAAAAAGATGCTACATTGTATTTTTGTGCTTAAGCTATTTTATTCAAATGTCACTTCTCTATATACAACTGGACTTAATGATGAAGTGCTGTAATGCCTCTGCCTATACTAGACCTATAACGGCTTCCAGAGGAGGGCCACTTCCAGGTTCATGGGAACAATTTAATTTTTTTTACTAGCATTACTAGCATTCTATATTATAGTAAAATATACATAGATTCAGAACGACGAATTTTCTTCTCGAATGAATCACCACGCGGTCTGCGGCAGACCTTAATTATCACACGACATGTTACACTCCCAAGAGCACATTTTGTAAATAGGCAGTATCTCTGGCCTGTTCCCTCACTTTACAAAAAAGACCGCACTTCTTGTTGATTCGTCGCAGAACTCTTTCTCCAAAAACCTCCCTTTAAGAAAATCCTTCAAGAAGGGACGGGGTCAGCTTCCTCGCTTCTCATTGAGTGGACACTCTTAGCCCGTGGTTTATCACTCATCACGATGCAGCAACTCCTGATATTGTCCACCCCTCGTCTGTAATAGTTTAGACCTTTGAAGGTCGAACAGAACAATCGCTAATTTCATGATGTATCATTCATTATGCATGACACAAATTATCTACTGTCTGATTTGAATGACAAATTGTTCTCATTAGAACAAAACACACTAATTGCATGTAGTATAAATATCTACGATACTGTGAGATTTGAGTGACAGGTTGTTATTATGCACTTATTAAAGAATATGCATTCCTTTTCCCTGGGAACGAAATGCTATATCTGTTCTCGTGAGAGAAATGCTACAGTGCATATAAGTTCACAAAGTCATGAATGATTTGAGTAATCTACAAGCTATGTACAAAATGTTACAACTTGACAAGAAATTAAAACCAGGAAACACTGTTGGACAGAGAAGAAGAAAATAAGTAATAGTAATAATTCAGAACGAAAAACTGCGTTTAAAATGTATTTGTAAACCAGTAGTGGCAGCAAATTTATATTTATCAGAACATATTTTGGCGTTCAGGAGTAGTGGCAATGCATTTAATAAATCAAACAACGGTAATTTCTTAGATCTCATAGAATTGTGTGAAATTTTACGTCAAAATATTCATAAGTGTTTTAGTTACGCCTGGTTTTGTGAGATGAAACCTATATCATTCCACAACCACCGTATTCATCTGATTTAGCATCGTGCTACTTCTGGCTATTCCCTAAACTCAAAAGGAAACTCCGGGGACACCGTTTTGAGTCGATTGATGTTAATGCAGTTTTTTCAAATATTAATTCACTAATTAAATTTAATTAATTATAGTTTTTTTTTTAGATTTAAGTTGCATATATCTACCAATAGATGGCGCCAGATAAAATTAAAAAAAATGAATGAAAATTATTTATGAAGGACTTTTTTATATATAAATTATATTTCTTATACTTTCTGATATAGTGAAAAAAAAAAAAGGAATAGATTTTAAAAAAAATTGTTTTTATATTACTTGTTTTACTTTGCATATAGTAATTAACTTCGTGCTTGACGTACCCCATTTGTTAACTTTCTTAAATAATAATTTTCAAATAAATTTTTATTATATTTATTGTTTGGAAAATCGTAGTTTTTTTTGGGGTTTTTTTCCATTTGTATCAAGCCATTTTGTATGATGGCTATTCTAAACTTATCAGTTACAATTTCAAGCCAAATTATTGATATCATCAGTTTCGTCTTCGTCACGTAATTAATTCTCTTTAGTCTATGGTCCTCGGGATAATTCATCACTTCTTTGTTCAATGCCATCAGAAAAGATATGGTTTCATCTGTTTCATCATCATCTTCCCATCCTTATTATCGCTTTCCTCTTCATTATTATAAGAATTGCATTTATGATTAGGATCGTTTTCGTGGATGTCTCGCGGCGGAGTTTCATTTTCACGATGTTTCATCTTCCGGTTACCTGTGAATTATACATTTCTTCAATTTATTCCAGATATTCATTTTAAAAATGTTTTACAAGGAAGTTCCTCTGTTTTTTTTTTTTTTTCTTCAGTTTATCAGACCGACATATACTTTCATTCTACGTGTCGGTCTATTTAGTTCTTAATCCCAGCATTAAAGGCATGATAAATTGTAAAAGGTGGGCTGAAAAGTTCAAAGGCTGATACATAGATGGCGCTACTACTATTAAATCCATATGATTTTTAGTAAGCCCTAACCTTCAAAAGACAAGTGCATAAATTTGACAGCTGTTGCACTATTAGTATGTGAGTTATAGCATTTTTTAGTGAAGCAACTTTTGTTGGTTTGAAAAAAATGGATAAAAAGGAATTTAGTGTGTTAATAAAGCATTGCTTTTTGGCGAAAAAAAAAAAATACTACTGAAGCCAAGGCTTGGCTTGATAAACATAAGCACCGAGGACGATGCACGCAGTGGACTCCCCAAAGAGGCTGTTACCGACGAAAACATCAAAAGTCCACAAAATAATTTCCGATAACCGTAAAGTGAAGTTGATTGAGACCCTAACGATATCAAAGGAGCGTGTTGGACATATCGTGAATGAATATTTGGATATTCGAAAGCTCTGTTCAAAATGGGTGCCGCGCGAGCTCACAATCGACCCAGAACAACAACGAATTGATGATTCTAAGCAGTGTTTGGAGCTGTTCAATCGTAATAAACCCGAATATTTGCGTCGATATGTGACAATGGATGAAACATGGCTCCATCATTTCACACGGGAGTCCAATCGACAGTCAGCAGAGTGGACTACACGTGATGAACACTAAAAATGCTATAACTCACATGCTAATAGTGCAACAGCTATCAAATTTATATCATGTGTCTTTTGAAGGTTAGGCTAACTAAAAAACATATGGATTTAATACTTGTAGCGCCATCTATGTGTTAGCCTACGAACTTTTCAGCCCACCTGTTATGTAGCCCACAGGTTCATGTGTCTAAAAACTTAAATTATCTGGTCTCTTTTAAAATTGTTAAGGTAACATTGGACCTATCCATAGATATATGTACTATTTTTTTTTTTTTCAGATGGATAGGAATGCCAAAGCATCCTTAAAATTTTTAGCAAATCTTTAGCACAAGAAATGATGTAGCTTCTAACCAATTCATTAGAAGATACTTGAAATCTCTAAAGTATCTTCTAACGAATTGTTTTTTGTCAATACAAAATCTATTTGTTATACCCATCTGTTGCTTATGTGAAATTTTATTTAGTGACTTGTCAAATCCTATTATTTAATACTGGCAATATTTATATTCTTTACAAAGCTGGCTAGAAAAATATGGAGCAAGTCTACAAATGCTGTAATAAGTAGTTATTGTTTGTTGTAAAGTGATCTTTTCAGCAATATCGCTGTCTGGAAATATGATTTTTACTAGAGGTATAGTTCTTGAACTTGATCTAAATGATGAGTGTTCTGTTACACAGTGCAAAGTCCACAGAATTTCTGCCTCAATTGATCTTTCCGGTACTTAAAAAATTTGTAATGCCTAATTTTCATCTTTTGAAGTAGATGGACTATTATTCAATAAAGTACTTTGCTTTTATGGCATAAAAATTGATTTTATAATTTTGCATTCATTTTTAGCTTATAATAATTTTTTGATGACTTTTTTTTTTTAATTTTATATGGCTGGTGAGGATCCATATTAGAGAGAACTTATTACCATATTAGAATTTAAAGAGAACACAGTATTGCAATAAGTACACAATGCAGAAAATTTAATAGTTTTTACTTCTTGTAGCCAATGACAGCATACAGTAACTTCAATCCATGCTTATTGAAATGCTTTTTTTTTTTTGGATATTACTAATCAATGTTTAAAACCAAAAATATGAAAAATTACCACTTAACATTAACTTTTTAGCTATTACAAAACTTTAATCGCTATTTAAAATTTTCAATAGCTTTTACTATTTGCAACAATACAGCTTTAAAAATAGCAGCAAAATAATGTTAATTTTATTTTATCTCTACATGAAAGAAAATTAATACATAATTACATAGCATAACACAACTTTCACTTTTTAAGCATGCACACACATTTTCTTATAGATTTTCAACTGAAATTTTCAAATTTGACATGTTTTTTGTTCACAAGAAATAATGCAGATTTTTAAATTATTAGTTACTCATGATGGGGCCTGATGACCGAGTGACTGCCACAGGTTTTTAGTTCGAGTCCCGGCGGTGGCTTGTATGTTTGCAATGGTTTGGAATCCACTTTAAAACAGTAGGTCCCAGTCTAATATGACTGTAGAGCATTGCGCATATTACTGGCAACCTTAACCCGTACAGAAGAAAACATCTTGTGGCTCGAAATCAGCCAGTAGACAGATGGCCTTGGCCAATCATGGGGCTGTTGCGCCATTGAAGAATTACTCATGCTAATATTTACAATCACCCAAACAGTATGACAGAACTCTTTAAAATCAAAAAGTTTTTAAGTAATTAAATGATCTTATAACAATATAGTTACTAATTATATACACTACAATATAGTTACGTCCAAATAATGACAGAATTCCATACAATATGTACTGATGCATATGATTGTTTCCTTTTAAATAAATAAACATGACATCAGCATTTGAGCGTTTAGATCAGAAAAACGTAATTTCTGATCTCGAATCCCATTCCGACTACAGACTGTCAAAAAGTTTTTGTTCTTCTATTGCAAAGTTTCTGTTCTTCCGGACTTCGTCAAGTCAACCCCTTTTTGGCCTAATGTTTCAAACGGTTTTTATTAATTTTGTACCCACCCCCTCCTTTTCTCATACCTAAACCTGGGAAGTGGGAATAAATAATAACTACATAAAATAAAATAAAAAGAACTGCAGCCGATCATAAATAAAAAGGTTGTTGTACATGTTACTGAAACATTGCTACTTTCGCAATAGCCACCTTGGCATAATACGGAGATTTGGCGACAAAGGATTAATCATCAAAGAATCCTTACTTTTTCTTCTGTGTGTCTCTGGAATTTTTCATTTTGAAATTCAATTTTTCCAAAAAAATAAAACTAAAATAAATAAATAATTTTTTTTTTTTTCCTGGTTGAGTGGTTACCCTGTTATAGAATGTGGCGAATTTAAGAGTTTCCTAAACTATACTCGTGTATATAGATACAATCAATATAGTTTATAGTATATCAGTATAGTTTAAAAGCTACGAAAGAATGAAATGGAAATGAATGTTACAATACTATATGGAAATTGGCAACTGTCGTTATTGTGAGAATAAGAAATTAAACTGAATTTTGATTTTAAAAATTATGATTAATTAGAGCCTGAAAATATTTCTTTTAAAAAATTTTATACACAACTAAAATAGGATATGTTATCAGATAAATGTGAATAATCTCATATAATATAAATCATGGTGCATTGATCAGGATTCTGAAAGATTTTTTTTTTCTTTCAAAATTTGGATAACAAAGTTTATGTTAAAAACTAAATTTTCTGACTGTAAAAATTTAGATTTTCTTTTGGATAGAGACACACTTTTGACATTCGCATGTAGTTAGTTATACATGAGAAATTCAGGACATCAAACAGAGGATCGATTTTAATTGACTGTCTTTTTAAATCTTGAGCTGTTAGTCTCTGTGAATCCAGGCTTACAATTATGTATCTTACATGTAATGAATTTAAGATTTCCAAGCTACCAAAATTTTAAATTTTAATTAAAATTTTTTTTTTTAAATCTAAAAAGATGTTCTTAAATAAGTAATTTAAAACTGTGTATTAACTTCTTTAATTTAAAACTTTTTAAAATTTTTTACATGCATCAGTGCAAAAGTTAGTTATGTTTTTTTAAACAGTTGACTTTATAAATACCAACAATATTAAGAAACACACTAATAATATAAATATAAAAATATTTAAATTTTATTTTCTATCAATTAACAATAATATTCATATGAAAATATCAATTGCATAACAAAATTTTCCTGTATTATATGAAATATATCTCTTTAATATTTTACTAAAACAATTCCATCATTGATTAAAGGGATAAACATTTTAAAAATATAATAGGAACTGCACTTTGATAAGAATGATTTCAAAAGTTCAAGATGTTTCTTATTTAATGATGAAACAATCTTAAATTTGTGTGAATCAACACCATTCCATATTCATCACAAGAAGAAATGACGGAAGCATCATTTGTCGAACCACCAGGGCTTACAACATATGAAACACCACTCTAAAATAACAGAAAACAATTTTAATATATCTTCGTTAAAAATATTTTATTTTTTATCTAGAAATAAATTTAATTATCCATTTTCATTTTAATATAAAAACAGATTAAAAAACTTATAATTATAATTATTAATTTTGATTTATCTAAATTAAACCCTTAAATGCTCTAATTTATGAAAAGTATCTATAAAGTAAATGAAAAAATTTACAGGAGAAAATAGGCAATGTTTATTTTTATTCCATTATTAATTAATTATTCATTTAAATTTGATGATAAACTTTGATTTTATTAAATTTTAGATTAAAACAATTTAAAATATTTGTTTTTTTAAAACAAAACAACCATTTATTTTTAATAGAATTTGTTTCATAAAATTAGTTAATGAAAAAACTTATAATTTAATATTATGAACATTAAAATTAAAAAAAAATTTAATAAATTCTCTTAATCAAAACAGAAAATAATTAAAGTTTATTATAAAAAGAAGTTACTACTAACTTGGCAGCTCGATCGATGTTATCTCTGAATGGAAAGAATGCATCAGAACTTAAAACTACTCCACTCAATTTTTTAATCCATTCAGTTTTCTCATCCTGAAATAAGGCAGATATAATAATTACATATATTATTATTGTTGTCACTGTTACATTATTTCAACAATTGATATACATATATATATGAATTAAAAGAAAGGTTATTACTGATTTCAATACATGATTAACAATTAACTTACCTCAGTCAAAGGAGTTGGTGGGTTTACTAGAGAATTTTGGTACTGTTCTACAGGCATATCCTACAAATAATTAAAATGTCAAATGATTAAATTAATACTCCATCCCATAACAAATAAAAATTATATAGTGGTCTCTCTTTAGCCAAACATGTTCGAGACTATAAGTGCGCCAGCTTATCGAGTGTGAATATAGTTTTAAGGGAGATATCAAAGATAAAAGCACTGTCAATAAAAATTTAAATGATACACATACTTAACGTGATTGAGGCCATATAAAAGATATAAATATCTGCCAAATGGAAGCATCATTGTGTAATGCCATCTTACAGTCAAGGCCAACAAATGCTAGAATCCATTTGAGAAAATTATGAAAATGAAGGCTCAATCAGAGTTGGATTATAGGAAGTGTTGAATTATCAAATGCCAGGTTAAAAGAGATTACTATAGAATGATTCACTGTTACTATCAAAGATGTGCTAAAACAATTTTTTTAAAAAACAATTATGTTTCAATAATAATACATTTTTACATTTACTCTTTCATTGCACTTAGTTTCAATTTAATTGAAAAATATACAAAATGATATAATTGAAAAATTAACTGACTTAATTATACAGATACACTGAAGCAAATAGTAATCCATAAATCCATAAAACTGATATCTTAGATTTATAGAATAATATTACTTGCATAATAATTTTCGGAATTTTTTTTTTTTTTTCAATATCATGTGTCTTTTAGTATAGCAACAACATCAATGATAATATATATATAAAATACAAAATTAATGAGTGAAATAATCTTACGATCAATTTTACTTTAGATTAAGAATTTTCAAAGGGACTAATTTAAAGCAAAACATTGATTTTATAACTTTCAAATAAAAAAAATAAAAAATCTTTCTTTGAAATCTTTTGCTTTATAAAATATGACTTTTGCTTTGGCATTTATAAACACATCATTTTAAGAAAGCAAAAAATACTACTTTTAGAATACTAAAATTGCATTAGCACTTCTTGTAAAGTTAGTATCATAATATGTTACACATAATTTTGTTGCCCTTACAATTTTTCAAAATCCAAACAAAAAATGCTAATATTGTGTTCTTATTGTAGAATAATAAATGGCTATTTTAGTTTTACAATTTGTAATTGTTTGTTCATTACAAAATAACACATTTTGAACTCCAGTATATGAATACAATACAAAAAGTTTATGGACTGCAAATATTGATGACAATGTTGTTAAAACTACAATATTTGAAATATATTCCACTCTCCCTTCCCTTCATTGTTATAATTGTTTGTCCATAGAACATGATAGAACAGCACACGCAGATACATTGTGTTTCTTAGTTTTGTGAAATTAAGAAATATAAATTTTCAATAATAAACACATCATAAATATGAATAATTACCTTTCCAATGGTGCCACCCACAAAGACATCTATGACATTAGAAATTTCTGCTCGTTTCACACCTTTTTGAAATTCCATGCCAAGTACTTTAGGGTGATGGCGCAGCCACCTATGAAACAGTCATCATTCTAAACAACCATTTGTTATGAACTTTTTCATGAATATTCTATTTTTAATTCAAACTATTTTGTGAATATTTTATTGTAATTTTTAAATTATTTGTTGATTTTAATGAAAAGGAGCCATAATTCCAATGCTCAACATGGAATTCAAGAATTTAGACATCCAAAAATGTAAGACCAAGGAATATATAGCATGTATTCCCCCTAACAGGTAATTAAATTAATTAATTTAATTTAATAAAATTTAGTAATAAAAAAACTAATTATTTAATGATATGTGTTTTTGTTTAAAAATAGTTTTCTTTTACACTTGATAAATGCCCCACAACCATTTCTTACTGAAATTATTACATATTAAAAATAAAATAGAAACTTCTTTTCTTCCATGTCTGAAAGTATAGAAAACTCTGCTTAGGAATTTAAAGTTATAATCATGCCAACTTAAGCAAAGAAATAAGCAATTTTAAAGAATATCTATAACCAAGCATAAAATTCAAGATTTAAAGGAAAGACTAAAGTAAGTGTTCTTTGATAAAAATGGGGATATTTTAATGGGCACCATGAACAAATTATGTTCGTACTCCTCCTGAGAAGTGTAATCTGATCTCTTTTTTTATTCTTATGAAACTTCTTATAAGTTCTTTTGTCTTATGAATTGAAATATATATTTATATATAATTATATAATTAAATTAATCCTTGTTTAAAAAAGAACCCTGAGAATTATTTATATATTATAATATAGAACAAATAAAGGATTTCATTAATATTTTATTGTTTTTAATGTGTTTTTTGTTTGTTTGATTTTTATAATTACAAAATGCAATAATTATCAGCCAAATAATTTAAATTTATCAATTTTTAATATTTATGCCTGGAAATATTAAATCATAAATAGTTTATTTACTCATTTTAATGCATTATCTATCACATTTGCTGATGACAAAGATTTTTGATAGCCAACATAATTGGGATTCTTGTGTTTGGATGAAAAATAAATAATAAATAGGACACAATAAGTAAATAAGGATACTGCATTCAGATATGTGCATTAGTGACAAAAGTTCTAATCATTTAATTTAAAATAAGATAACTTTCAAACACTTAAATGTTTATTTTTTAATTAATAAAAATTGGATCATGTTTCATGCTTTAATCCATCAAAATATGAAAGTTTCTTACGAGATGACCTATTACTTGTTTTTTTTTTTTTTTCTTTTACAACAAAATTGGCATATGCTTGCTTTGTGACCAGATATTGCTAGTGCCACAAAGACAGGCTGCTTGTGGCAAACCATGACTTAAATCCTTGCTCTATACTATTTATTTTGCAGTATAAACAAAAGGATAGTACTTTTTTTTTTTTACAAAACTTCAGACTAGTACATTTTGAAATACTCTTGTTTTAATTATTCAACTGAAAAGTAACATTAAATCAGTATTGTGCTGTAAATTATAAATTTTAAAAGTTAATCTATAAATTCCTTTCCTCTTCCCAAAGAACTTTTTTTTTAAGTGATCTCAATGTTTTTCATTTTAAACTGAATGTACATTATTTGTCAAAAATTAATCAATCCTGCATTTGAATATATCAATCAATTTCATGTCCTATTTTTTGTGCATCTCCATCTTTTTAAGAATTAAAAAAAAAAAAAAAAAAAAAAAAAAAAAATTCTTATTTTTAAGAAATGCTAAGTTTTAAATGCATGAAGAAGAAGAAAGAAGAATGGGTTATTTGCATTTTTAAATGTATTTTAATAATACTTTATATTTAAGTCTTGAAAATATAATGACAAACTAAATTTTATAGAATATTTTCAACACATATAGTGATAAATATATAAACCTGAAGTAATGCTATATAAATGAAATTTTTTCAAGGTTTATTTACACAAAAACAACTTAAAGTAAAAAAAAAAATCTACAAATTTTATTGGAATTTGATTTAACTATAAATTTGGACAAATACTTACCAAAGATTTGCTTTATCACCAGCCAATCTGGTGCAGTGAATACGAGATTGCTGACCAGCCCCAGTTCAATAACCTGCAAAAGTATATAAATAAATTATGTATATGTAAAATTATATCATCATAATATTAAAAAAAAAGCAATTATAAAATAATAAAAAGAATTTTTATATAGCATTCAAATAAACTTACCTGACCATTTTTGGCATAGCAGACAGAATTCGATTGAGTATATTTTACAGCTATGGTTGCAACAATCAAATCTCGAATACCATCAGCAGAAACCTGAGTAACAAAAATTTGAATGAGTATTTAATGATTTTAATTATTTTTCTTCTAAACATTCCTTTTTAAAATTTCAAAGAAGAAAAAAATCTAACTTAATGACATGCTCTAAAGGATTTGCAGACAAAAGCATCAACATTAACTAATTAAATCTTATAAAATGGCAATTATATTTAAGTTACCAATGTTTGTTTGCTTGCTTTTCCTAAAATTCCACAGAGAAAACATAATTCAAAATCAACTGCCCATTTGATAGTATAAATTTTTAAAAATCTAACTCACTGTCTTATTTTTAGAGATGACATTGGAGAATGTATTCTTGTCAATAACAGCATCATTCCTTTTCTGAGAAAGTGTAAGGCCAAAAAGTGTTCTCATTTCAAGGTCAGATGGTTTATAAGCTGGATCCATCTAGAATAGAAATTTAATAAATACATTGCATAACAAAATTAAAAAGCAAATGGTATTTGCTTAAACACACTCACCTGCAATACACAATAGCCACCATTTTTCTTTTTTTTTAATATTTCCAAAGCTGCCGGTTCATAACCTGGAGCAATTATTCCATCAGAGACCTAAAAATATATAAATAAATTATATTTATAAATAAAGGTTTAAAAATAAATCAGAAAATAATATATACCCTGTTTCAAAAAATATAGATATAAGATACAAAAAAAAAAAAAATATGTCACTCCAAATTAAAATGTGATTCATGTATTTGTAGAAATGATTCAATTCAGTTTTAATCATTAATTTATTCAAATTTGTTATAAAAAAAAGCCAATAATTAAAAATGGCATAAAAAATCAATAAACATTCAGTTAAAGTTAAAAAAAAATATTTATAATTATAGTCTGTTTTTTTATAATCAATATTTTTCAAGGATAATTGTTTATCTACAGTTCTTCAAAATCAGTATTGTTCAATTCTTGCTACCTTTATAGCATTTGAATATATTTTTATGATTTTATTGAAATGTTCAGAGCCAAAGGGATTTCAAAGAGACTTATCAAAATCTGAAAGACATTTCTAAGATTTTAAAGTGATCACTGAGGGTATTTATAGAATTTTACAAAAAATGAAAAATGGTCTAATATAATAAGAAGATCTGGCAGGCAAAAGAAAATTTCTTGGTAAGATGGCAGATTAATATTAAATATTACATGCAGAATAAATATGTCATTACATGAAATTGCCTCCACATTTGAAGATTCAAAATGTAATTTAAAAAAGAACACTTTTAGAAAATGTTGAAAAATCATTATAAAACAGCAAAGTAGAATTGTCAAAGGAGATGTCTTATGGTAATAAATGATATTCATTCAAATTTAGTGAACAAGAAAAAAAACGGTATTTAGACGATCCTAATAGACATAAAAATTTTACTGGCATGTTTATGACTACAAAACAACAAGTTTTTTTAATAGTCAACAAGGTGAAGGATCAATAACTTGGAGAGTTTTTTTTTTATTTGATGAGCAAATGTTCTTGGCCTTTGCAATAAAAAACTAAAGGACTATAGCAAAATGTAATAAGAATATAATTTAACTTCACTATTTGATTTTTGTGGAAGGACCGATTATGTTTGTAAACAAGATAGAACATTTGAGAAAAAAAGGTTTCAAGTCATGATTTGGCCTATACTTAGTTTAAATCTTTATCATATGAAGAACATGTGGGCAAAACTATAATGAAAATTATATGAAAATGGACAGTAATGCTTTTAGATTAAAAATGAAATAAGCTTTTTATAAGCTATTGAATATATTATGCAAATTTACAATCATAAATAACAAATTATATGACATAATTCATCAGTGGATTATGTTTTTGGGTATTCAATGAAATCATGTATTTACATTTTAAGATTATAGTGAAAAAAAAAATGTTTTTCTTTTAAATCAATTTAAAGTGTTTAAAAAGAAGATCATAAAAAAAAAAAAATTGTCTTTTTAAATAATACAGTGCAAAAATTTATGAAAACAAAACTTGTGTAATTAGATTACACAAATTTTGATACAAAATACTTACTTCTCTTGAAACTATTTTAGCAGTAATGGCATCACATGTATCAGACAAAGCAATAAGATCTCCGAACGAGGACATTCTATCAGCTCCTAAAATTTAAAGAATTTTCACTATTTAACAAATTTAATATTATAAAAAATATAAATAAATGAACAATGTATTTCCTACACCACCAGGTTTTCCATTTGAAATTAATTTTATTTTATATAAAAAATGAAATAGGCAAAATTAATAAAAATAAAGATAAAATTTAAATAAAAGAATTGAAATTAAGTTAAAAAAATTCTATAACTACAATACAACAAAATATTTAATAAATGTACAATAAAATAATTTACAGACTTTTAATAAACTATTTAATTTTAAAAAATAATTTATTCGTCTCTAAATGTATGAGAATATTTGATTTTGACACTAAGAACATGAAAAATTTTACCTGGCTGCAAGAGGAAACAAAACACCACAACTATATTTAAGGAGTCAGAAAGTAGAACAGTTTCACTAATGATTTTCTGGGTGATTTTCTATTATATTGGGTTATTCAGTAGGAAATGAACTTTGAACTTGTACAAAATTTAAAAAAAAAAAAACACAAACACAAATTGTTTGAACATATTTAATCAAAATATGCTCCATCTACATCAATGCAATTCTGCCAATGATTACAAAGTACTTTTGTGCCAGTTTCAAAAAACATCTTTGAGTTAAAAATTCAGTAAATGCTGATTCAAGAGTTTCATTATTGACAAAGTGTTTATTCTTTAAAAGATTTTAAATATTTTTAAGTATTAGTAGTCAGTAGGAGATAAGACTGACTAATGTGATGGATGGGCAAAACTCCAAATTTCAGCTGGTTCAGTTTTTTGAGGTGTGACTTGCAAAACATGAGGTCTTGTATTATCATCATCATGAGTGGCGCAACAACCCTATGGTGGGTCAAAGCAGTCTGCCTAGTGACAGACTTCAAGACAGATGTTTTGGGGTTTTTTTTTTTTTTTTTTTATGGCATAGAGTTGTCAGCCCCTATGCCCAATACTCAACAATCATATTTGACTGGAACCTACGGTTTAAAGTGGATTCCGAACTACTACAAACATCCATGGCATCACTGGCACTCGAACCTGAAAACTGTAATAATTGAGCACTAGTTTACTAATAATTTTGTTAATCAACATCAATTGCTGACAATAACACTGTGTATTAATTGTTTGATCTACTTCTAGGAAGCTGTAATATATAACTGCCCTTTGATTTCAACAAACTATCATGACATCGATGCTTCTTTCTTCTCCAAGGTAGCTACAAATATTTCCATAAATCAAACATTCTCATATTTCTTCAGAGCAAAGAATAATTGCACAATTTCTTCTTCTTTTTCTAGAGAAATTTCATACAATCAGGAATAGTTGGAACATCTGGTTTGTCTCACAATGCCATGGTATAGCAGACAGGTATTATATTATTAGTTTTTAAAACTAAAAGAAAATAATGATAAATTGGAAACAATTACCTCTTGCTCTAGCATATGCTGTAGCCAAGGGTGTAAGATTTTCATACAAGTCATCAACCATGCACACTTTGGCTTCTTCATAGCTCAGTGGCACTGCAACAGCTGCACCTGCAGGACTGACATGTTTAAAGGAAGCAGCAGCTGGGAGACCCAAACCGTCTTTCAATTCAGTAACCAGTTGCCAAGCATTCAATGCATCACAAAAATTAATGAAACCAGGTGATCCATTGATTACTTTGAATGGTAACTTGTCTCCTGATGTGTAAATCTGAGCAGGTTTCTGATGAGGATTCATTCCATATCTAAGTGGCATTTGAGATATTCCTTGGCTGAATTCATTCCGGAAATAATTTGAAATTGCTGTGTCATATTCAGCAGTATGATTAAAAGCCTAAAAAACAAAACAAAAAAAAAAGATTCAATTCAAAATTCTGATATTAAAAATCAAATTTTACATATAAATAAAATTTTTAAAACCCTCTTTTACTTTTAAAGCCAGTTTTCTTCTTAAACCTAAGGATTCCTCATTTAAAAGGACATCAAAAGAATTTTTATTTCCATTCTCATCCAGAACATCAGTTACCCTAGAAACAAATTACATAATTTTTATACATATTTATACATGCAGCAAATAAATTGCCATATGTAAATTTGGTGAATTTTGCAACAGATATATAATGGAGATTATATATATAATGAGCAAAAATGTACCACAAACTCTGTATAATTAAAATGGAAAACAGTATTTTTTCTGTTAAATATTTGAAATTTCA
The DNA here is from genome assembly GCA_021605095.1 of Caerostris extrusa. Classification (NCBI taxonomy): domain Eukaryota; kingdom Metazoa; phylum Arthropoda; class Arachnida; order Araneae; family Araneidae; genus Caerostris; species Caerostris extrusa. The sequence continues at coordinate 18,113 of BPLR01012248.1, read as the reverse complement.
ATTCATAAAAGAACAAATTCTATAGTAATATAGGTTTCATAAGAATTATTAAAGTAAATCACATAAATGCAAAAATGGTGAATGTTTATTTTTTAACTTTCTTAATTGGATGAGTGTTTTAAACAACCATTATTATTACAACCCTTTGAATTTATGGTAAATTACCTGATCTACCAAAAATATGATATAAAAATGCAAAATGAGTATAAGCCTTTATACATACATAAAACAAATAAATAAAAAGTATTGAGTATATATAGGGGTGATAATAAAAAAGCATCTAAAATTGATAATTATAAATAATGAACAGAAAAATAAAGGTTGTAGTTAAGAATATGTACCACAAATTAATAGAAATGCATTGATGCTTACTCAACATCTTTGTTTTCAAACATAAAATATGCAAGAAAGAGTAAACAAATATGACTTAAGATATTACAGCAAATTTATTAATGAAATAAAAGCAAGTTTACATAATATGTTAAGTGATGCACACCATATTATCAATAAAGTTTGATTTCATATGCAATACAATTTCACATATTGAAAAGGAAACAAACTACCAAGGCACATAAAACTTACAAAGTATAGTCTGAGGGATCACAAATTATAAGAACACGATCATGATTTTTTGCAGCTGCTCGAAGTAATGTTACTCCACCTAAAAATTAAAAATAAATTTAAACATATATTCTTTTAAAAGAAAATAATAATTAACTCCTTTAATAGTTATATAATTGTTAATTCTAATAAATTGTTGAAATAAAAGGTAACGTACCAATATCAATATTTTCAACAGCATCAGCAACAGTCACATTTGGTTTTGAAATTGTTTGAACAAAAGGATATAAATTGCAGACCACAATGCTGAAAAATTACAAATTATAAGAATAAAAATCAAATAGAAAAATGTTTCAATACTTAAAAGTACCAAAGAATATTACAAAGTACTTAAAAGTTTTAAGTCAAACTTTAAAGTAAGTTGAATAAAAAATTTTAATAAAGGAAAAAAAATTGTCCCTTTTCAGCTACAAGAACATTTTATTAAGCATTTTATATTAATTAACCAGAAAGTATTCAAAATATAGATAAATCTTCCTTATAAAACATCTTATTACATTGAATATTTTATTATTAATAAAAATTGAAAACTTTCATAAAAGTGCAATTAATAAAAAAAGACCATTACCTTACAAAATCATAACCTCGCTTTTTCATGTCACCAATATCTTGCGCCGATTTGGTTGATAATATACCTAGAAAAAGCCAATTTTTAAGTAACAATAAAAGTGTATAAAATAAAAATACCATGAGAACAAAGTTAAATATTAAATAATTACTTATATACAATTTTTAACATTTTCAAAATGTTATTATTAATTACAATTTTAAAGCTAAAATGCATAAAGTTCCCCTATTCTTAAATAAAAGTAAAATATTTATGTTTTAAAGTTTTTCTTCATAATATTCAAATTTTTCATAACTAATTTTTGAGTTATTTTCAAAAAAAAAAAAAAATCAAAACTTTCTATATTAATGTCAAAAAATGTTTCATATTTTTTAAAATAAAATTCAAATTCAAAAGTTTTGAATAAACTTTTACAAAATATATTAAAAATAATTTAATCAAAAGCATAAGCAGAAACAAATATATATACCAGCATGAACAGCAGGGTGCAAAGTTTTGACTCTTCCACCCAGCATTTCAGGTGCTCCAGTCAAATCCGAAACATCTCTAAAAGAAACAAAGAAATATTGTTACTTTTTTACATTTAAAATTAAACATGAATAAATAAAAGCAACATGTTGGCATTTAAAACTTAGCATTTCTTAAAAATAAGAATTTTTTTTTTTTTTTTTTTTTAATTCTTAAAAGATGGAGATGCACAAAAAATAGGACATGAAATTGATTGATATATTCAAATGCAGGATTGATTAATTTTTTGACAAATAATGTACATTCAGTTTAAAATGAAAAACATTGAGATCACTTAAAAAAAGTTCTTTTGGGAAGAGGAAAGAATTTATAGATTAACTTTAAAATTTATAATTTACAGCAATACTGATTTAATGTTACTTTTCAGTTGAATAATTAAAACAAGAGTATTTCAAAAATGTACTAGTCTGAAGTTTTGTAAAAAAAAAAAAAAGTACTATCCTTTGTTTATACTGCAAAATAAATAGTATAGAGCAAGGATGCACAAGTCATGGTTTGCCACAAGCAGCCTGTCTTTGTGGCACTAGCAATATCTGGTCACAAGCAGCAAGCATATGCCAATTTTGTTGTAAAAAAAAAAAAAAAAAACAAGTAATAGGTCATCTCGTAAGAAACTTTCATATTTTGATGGATTAAAGCATGAAACATGATCCAATTTTTATTAATTAAAAAAATAAACATTTAAGTGTTTGAAAGTTATCTTATTTTAAATTAAATGATTAGAACTTTTGTCACTAATGCACATATCTGAATGCAGTATCCTTATTTTACTTATTGTGTCCCTATTTATTATTTATTTTTCATCCAAACACAAGAATCCCAATTATGTTGGCTATCAAAATCTTTGTCATCAGCAAATGTGATAGATAATGCATTAAAATGAGTAAATAAACCTATTTATGATTTAATATTTCCAGGCATAAATATTAAAAAAATTGATAAATTTAAATTATTTGGCTGATAATTATTGCATTTTTGTAATTATAAAAATCAAAACAAACAAAAACACATTAAAACAATAAAATATTAATGAAATCCTTTATTTGTTCTATATTATAATATATAAATAATTCTCAGGGTTCTTTTTTTTAAACAAGGATTAATTTAATTATATAATTATATATAAATATATATTTCAATTCATAAGACAAAAGAACTTATAAGAAGTTTCATAAGAATAAAAAAGAGATCAGATTACACACTTCTCAGGAGGAGTACGAACATAATTTGTTCATGGTGCCCATTAAAATATCCCCATTTTTATCAAAGAACACTTACTTTAGTCTTTCCTTTAAATCTTGAATTTTATGCTTGGTTATAGATATTCTTTAAAATTGCTTATTTCTTGCTTAAGTTGGCATGATTATAACTTTTAAATTCCTAAGCAGAGTTTTGCTATACTTTCAGACATGGAAGAAAAGAAGTTTCTATTTATTTTCAGTTTTCCTATGATGATTAATAGAATTTTAAAATTTCACGAAAAATAATGCATTAAATAAAATGATTATTAATACAAAAATGGCTGTTGTTTTTTTCTTTTTGGTTTATTGGACATTTTATTTTTCTTAATAGTTTATCACTCAACCATAAACATTCAATTTAGAGTCACCTTTTGTGCTGATGGGATGTTATACGTCTATTGTAAATGTGACTCTTACATTAATTTATTAATCAACTTTCGATAAACATTTGAATGATATTTGATGTGATGGTTTAAAATAACAATACTTAGGAACAATTTTGTGTAATATTCAATATGAGTTTCTAAAATATTTTAAACAGATGTTTTATAGATACAAATGATTTTATTTCGTAATATATCTAGATAGATATATTTTACTAATCTTTTGTAAATTTGAAAATATAAAAAAATGTCAAACTTTGCTGAATTTGCAGGAAATGAAACATATTTCAGCTCCTAGTCAATGAAAAAAAGTTATCAATCAAATATTAGAAAATACTTTCATTAATTACAATATATCGTAATATTTTAAGTTGATGTTTTTTCATATACTAGTTTGTACACAGAAGTGTATTCAGTGGGAATTAGCTCCAAAACAATATCAACACTTTGCTTTGCCTTTACCAATAAATTTCAACTCTTCTTTGGTCTCTCATTCAAATTGTCATCACCAATTCAAGTCATTGAAATTTGCTACGAATTTTATGGAGTTGGTGTTAATAATAATATGTTACATTTTTTATAATTATATTCTATAAAAAAATTTTATTCAGCATTTTAATACTGGATTATATAATTCATATGTCTTAGCCATTTAAAATAAGTCATGCATTTATTGAGGAGTTAACTGTAGGCTTGAACACAACAACAATTTATACAAATATTCCGAAAATTTTTTAATGAATATGTAGCAACTGTTCTTGCCCATAGAAGTTTTTATTTAAATTCTACCAATATATCTACATGCAAAAAATAATTTTGTAATGATCCTGTTACAATTTCAAAATAACTTATTTATGCTTGGTTATTATGTCATTAAATCTTTATATCACATTAAAAAACATAATAAATAAAAGCAGAAATACAATTCACTTGCAGTAATTTTCTTCTTATACTTCACTCATTATATGATAAAAAAAAAAAAAAAAACTTTAGAATAACTTAGTATAAATTATAGGCTGTTTTCCTTTTTTTCTCCTGAAATATCAGTAAATATAAATTTCTAAAAATTCACCATCTAAGAATGCTTTTCCAAAGATAATAGTGGTACTTTTATTTCAGTGAAACCTCAGTAAATGTCATTAATCTATTCCAGATCCTTGGATATTTATTTCGTTGAACAAAAATTTGTTTGATAAAGGAAAAATGATTAGTCGATTTCCATGAAGAATATCCTATTATTATTGGCATATTATATATTGCTGTTGTATAAAATAATTTAAACATTGCTTAGTATTAAAATACATACATAAATGAAAATTTATCATATTCAATTTACTCTTTTCCCCATTTGGACCTGTTTGAGGATCATCAGATTTAATTTTCACGAAAAACTTCGGCTTCTGCATTTGACTTGGAATGTTTTGGAAATGCGACAATGTTTGATTATTCTAGATAATATGATTACACCATGTTTGGGCTATATTCAGATAGTTCTTCTCAGAAATGTTTTTGATATTCATCCCTTTAGAAAAGATTTTGATGCTTGCAAGTTATATTATAAACAAAAATTTTTATTTCTTAAGAAGACATATATCAAGTTGGACTTATTCTAAATTGGATGTATATTGAAGCATTACTGAAGATGGCAAAATTTTGGATTTGCAATACTAGTAAAGAGTTTAATTTGTCTAACAAACAAAGCTTTGTTAATTCACTAAGATTTTTTTAATTTCTACAAATTAGAATTAGGTAATTCAAAATTACAGTTCCTTAAATTTAATCTTACATTGCTCGATGAAATGATAATTTTACATTTACTTGCTTATATTTCAATCAAATACAGTAGAACCTATTTAAGTCGAACCTCGATGAGTCGAAAACCTTCAAAACTCGAAAATATTTTTGTTCCCTTCAAGCCCCAAAATCACCATTACTCGAAATTTCTACCCTCTATATGTCGAAATAATTATTCAATCCCCACAAGCCATTTTGGTATACATTTCCCTCCATAGCTCGAAAAAAAAAAAATTGGACCTTTGTATCTCGAACATTAGCAATGTTTGATTTTACGACCTTTGCAACTCAATCATTTGAAATTATTTCAGAATTATTTTGATTTTTTATTGTAGTAAATAATATAATTTTTTAGTTGCAAATAAATATGTTTCTTACCTCAAACTTAAATTTTTGTTATTTTACCTCTCTAACAAAATAAGTTAGAAAGAATCTAAACCTCTACAAGTCGAATATTTCCTTACAAAATCAGCGTTTGTCGAAATCCTCCATAAGTCGAAAACTCTTTAACTCAAATTATTTGGCGTCTCCCTTGAAGTTTGACTTAGAGGTTCTACTGTATATGCAAAATATTTATCATGGTGCTTTCATCCATATTTCATACAATTTTTGCCCTCTTAACCATATAACAAGTTAGCATTAAAATAATTTTAGCATCAAAAATCCTTTTGAACTTTTTGCTAGTTTGCAATAAATGCAAAAGCAAATCTTTACAGCTACAAGAAAATTTGAAGACAGCAATTATGTAATGGAAATCGTTCATAGACTACACATGACTGCAAAATGGTGTCATTTTAATTCCAAAAATGATCTGTAAATTATAGGCTAGATGTTAAGGAAATACATTTCACAAAATTTTTGTTCCAAATTATAGATTGAATAATTTTAAAATTATTAACACAAATAGAAATAAATACCTTATTTTTAAACCAGCATCTCTCAGGGCTTTGGCAGTTCCACCTGAAGCAACCAAATCAAAACCAACAGATGCCAATTTTTTTGCAAATGGAAGAAGTCCAGTTTTATCAGATACACTGAGAATAGCTGTAATAAGCAACAAAAATGTTATTTTAAAAAATGAATATTATAAATGTTCATAAAAAAAAAATTCAGTGGAATGCCAAAGTACATCAACAGAAATTACTGAATTAACAGTACAATAAATGAACTATAATTAAATACTCATAACAACTATTTTGAGCATAGTTTATATAAGGGCCTGTTATCTTATAATCCAACAGTTATAAGATTACAGGACCTGTTATCCTGTAATCTTATAACTGCTGGCCCTTTTTTATATAGGGTCAACAATTATAAGAATCCTATTTTAAAATAACTTTGTAATATATATATATACTTAAATCTTGAAAATATGCTGAGAACCATTTGCCCCTTTTTACATTGACCTGCATTTCAATGCTATATTTAATCACGTAAAAGCTTAGTTATTTAAAACGTTATCATACACATGATTGAATTTTTATAAAGTAAATAAATGCAGAGAAAATCATAATAAATCCCTCCTCTCAGAAATAAATCATTACATTAAGAGCAATATTTCCACAATTTTCAATAATCCCTATATATATTTGTGCCCTAGCAACTCTTTTCAAATTTGTAACACAACATTCAATTGCATGGTCATAGATTTACAGCCAATAAAGTGAATATTTTTACTCCAATTTAAATATTAAATACAAATGAACAATTGCATGCCATGTGTTTTATCAAGAATAATTGGAAACTTTATTTTGATCAATCATCGAGGCATGTTTGATTTACAATTAAAAAGAAATTTCAAGTATCTTATCAATTAATCAAATGAATTTAAAAAATTAAATTTATTAAATGCCACTTTGAATTCCAGTTATTTTACATTTAAAATTTAATTTATTATCCAAATTAAATGAAAAAATGTGATAAAAAATGCTTTAAGACCACATTGGTAACTGTCCAATCCAAATAATTTGCAATATCCTATTTAATCCATAGCAGGAGACTTGCTGTCTCAGAGACTGCACATCGTAAAAATTTTAAAAAATCGTTACATGAAAACATTCAGATATTTCACTTAGATGTTCTTTGAATTTTTAACTGATAGAAAAATATATATTCTTACATTTTAAAATGAAATAATTTTGTTAAAAATCATGAGCTGCAGTAAATTTCATAAAATTAATAATAAAAATAAAGATCTATTATGTATTAATTATTTTGATTTGTTTTAATATATAAAACAAATTTCAATAGGAGAAAATTCAATACACCACAATACAGAAAAATGTTGACACTATTTGAAATATCAGTACCTCGCACATTTCCAGAAAGCAAACAATTAAGTCCTCGTCTTCTTTAGAGCATTCATTGAAATATTTTGCTTGCATTCCAAAGAAACAGGGTTTAGGCAAAATTAAGTTAAATATGCTATTCTTTTCTTGCTTAGGCAGACATATTAACCTTAATTTTAATTTTATTTTTTTTCTTCTGTGTACTGCTCCACATTCTGAGACTCTGCTTCTTTTCCTAAAATCAGTTTTATCATCACGCCCAATTCTTGATATATTCTCGAATTTTTAATTCTTATATGTAGTAGTGGTAGGACTAAATCTCTCGGTGGTCCTTTCAAAATATCATTCTGGTCATAACAGGATTTTGGGAATAGCCTTGGCACAAAATGTATGAATTTGATGTCCTCATATCTACTAAGCCAGCAGAAAAAGAGTCTTAGACCAATGTGTTGCCCTCCTGCTGCATGAATGAAGAGCATTTCTCATCTATTCTATCAACAGTACCTTTGATTTGGTTGTAAAATGCTATAGATGTTTCAGAGTCACAGAAATAATTGTCGTCTGAAGAAATTTCAGAAACAGTCGAGTTTCACAGACAAAATTTTTCTTCGCAGTCATCTTCTCCACTAAAATTATTTCCAACTTCATCCAGAATCTTTTACAACTCTACAGCATAACATGAATCTGATGCATGAATAAATTTCCTCAGACCTAATTTCTGAGACAGCATGTCAACTGCCCAAAATTGTAATACAGAAAGGGAGGCGAGGTCTCGCAGACCGCTCTTAAAGAATGCAGCAGAATTTCAACAGTATGCACAGGTCAAAATATTGTGATAAGAGGGTGTTATATTCAAGGTCATAAAGCGGGAAGCTAAACAAAAAGTCCATTCAATTGGACTAAGCATATATTACGGGTGATGGGAGGAACATTTCAAGCAGTCTGCGAGACTACATATCCCCTGTTACATGTTAAATACAATGGTTTCATACTTTCCGAATACAATAGTTCTGTAATATTTTATGATAGCCTTAATATGAATAATTCAGCAACATAGAGAATTTTTTTTTTTTTAAGGAAAAATGAAATAGTTTGAAATTATCCGACAGATAAATTTTTAATAGGAAATAAACTAGAAAAGTATTTTATACATCACATCACTAATCCCAATAAACTAAATACAATTCTATAAAACATTAAAACGTTCTATTAATTTTTAATAATTCTTTTTGTTGCACATTCATCTTTACATCTTTTTAAAATGGTTTTCGATTACTTCAAAAAATGTAATTATGCAGAGGGTTAAAAATTATTTTCATAACACAAAATCTTTTTTGATTAAATTGAATTGTAATATTAACCCTTTTAAAATATATATATATATATATATAAAATACAAAAGTGCACTTACCAATATGATTTGAAGAAGCCATGATTTTAGTACAAGTTAACCCTGAACTTCAGAAAGCAAAGTGAGCCTATAACAGCGATTTGAAGAAGTCTGGAAAGTTTTGCAAGAGATATGGCTGATAACACCGATAAGAAATAATCTCAAGAGGTTAAATATCTATAATTGAAAGATAAACGCAGATAAGAAATAATCCTAAGTGGTAAAATATGATTAGTCGGAAGATAGGAAAATTTTTCAAGAGATGATCAACGTCTGCAATCTAACCTTGCAAAGATAAAATTCTTTCTTAACCACTTGCGCTCATAGATAAAAAGATTATCAATTACAGTTGAATTTCTAAATTTATGTCAACACAGAAACAAAACTTACCGCCGATACAAAAGATATTGCCACTCATACGATGTTTTAATGGCAAAATTAATTTTAGACTTTAAAGTCAAACCAAAAAAAAAAAAAAAAAAAAAATTTTACAATTTAATTATTTATTATTATTATTTTTTTTTTTTTTTTGTATAAATTTATTTTTGATTCGCTTGTTTCGTTTTACACAATATTAAAACAATGACAAAAATTTTCTGAAGCAACATCCTTACTAATTTTAACAACAAATTACTTAAATATTTACTTCATACGATTACTATTATCTATTTGTCATGACTTTTCTTTTCCTACTGCCTTCACATACCATTGAGTAGATGAAGGCTTCGCGTTCAGGCACTCGACATCTTTATTCAACAATGATGACTTAAATATTTACTAAACGGTATGCTGTGTATCGTTGGTATATTTATGAATGAGTATTTCCTAGAAGTAATAGTACGTTTGTTATTCGAAAATGTTTCTAGTGTTTAATCTCATTATTTGTAAAATTTATAAAATATTTCTCAAATCCTCAAAAGTATTTCCAAGATCCGAAAAACTCTGTGAATCTGGTCCATCGATTTATGTTTTATTAATAAGAAGTGAAAATTATTATTATTATTGTTATTTCTCATTCTATGCAGTAAAAATTATTGATTCATTTTACTCATATTTTAAAGGTTTATAGGATATTCTATGTCAAACACTTTTATAGAGCTTTATAAGTGTAGTAAACACTGTGCCATGTTTTGCATTTTTACTTTTTTAAAATAAATAAAATGATTCTGTATCAAAATCCATAATTTTTAAAAACAAATTACTGTTGTAGTTGTGAGCTCAAATCCAATTTATTATCAATATTTTTTTTTTCATAATTATTTCAAATAATTTTTTAAACAGAAGATATTGCCGACTAAATACTATGAACACACTTTATTAATTTCAAAATTATACTAAGAAAAGAATGTTAAACAAGAAAAAATTGAAAAAGAAAGTTATACTAGAATTCCGATTATTGAATCTGTTGCTTTTAATTTAATAACCTCATTTTTGCTAAACTATGCTAAAATAGAATGATAAAGAACCCTTATGTGCCTAAACGCAATTCAGAGGTCTTGCCTCTAAATTAAGCAGTTCAGGAAAATTATATATTCCTATGTTTCCTTTACAAGTTCTTTAGCGCAATTTTTATTTTTTATTTTTTATTTAACTCTGCAAACCCAGAACGTTTTCCGAAAATTGACTTGATATCTTGATTATGATTAACTAAATTAGTTTCTGATTTCTGGAATCAGATCAGAAAAAAAATATTCGGAAGCAAGTGCTTATGAAAAGCAACCGAACAATCCTGCTAATTCATTAAATTTGTCTATTGATTAGAGTAGAGAGTTTTTTTAATTTTTCAAGAGTCATTCAAATTAATAAGCTAAGATTGCACCAAATAATGAAAAGCGAGACCTCTAGTCAGGGCCGGATTTAGATGAAAACAGGCCCTAAGCTATTCCACTTATGAGGCCCTTAAAAGTTTGTAAATTACATGATAGATAATGATCATTACTGTGATATATATCAATATGTCAAATAAAACATGTTGTGATTGGTACTAATCTTTATAAAAAATGTTTCACGGATAATAAACAAAAAAAAAAAAAGAGTCGAGAACACTTATTTTGACATTTATTCTCAGCACCATATATAGTACTCGAAAAAATTTTTTAATAGTCTATAAATGCTTCACTAAAGTATTGAACCCACTGAACTCAAAAAGCGAGAATCAAATGATCGTGTACGCAAGCCTAAAATAAGAATCTTTTTTAATAACATTAACATGTATTTCATATTATCGAAGTAATACGAATATAACCGAATGTCGGGATATCGATAGGTCTGTTCCAATCCAATCCAGAGCTTAGTAGCATAAGGCACGTCATTATTTGCCATAGCAATCAGTGAACGTGTGAACTATACTTTGGTACAATCTAGTATATACAAACGAACAGATCCAATGAGCCGAACGCGTTGATCTTAACCAATACATTTTTATGTTTGTTTATCAGTCATATGTGTTGAATTTCTCCCTATTTTCGATTCAGTGTTTTAGTGTTTACTGTTTTTAGAATAGTATAATTCTAATTTTGCTAACAATTTGAATGTAGGCCTCTTTCAATGATGCCTACACTCAATTGAATGAGGCCTCATTCAATTGTTACATAACAATTTGAATGAGGCCCTAGGCTGTAGCCTAGTTAGCCTATAGGAAAATACGGCTCTCCCTCTAGTAGAAAATAACTCTTGACATCTCATTCAACAGATCCTAAGTTATCTAAAGAGACCTGATTGAAACTTAATACTATAGGCACAGTTTCTTGAATCTATCGAACTTGAATATTTAAATCATTTTTTTTTTTTTTAATGATGGAAAAAATTAACAGAAATTTAAACATTCCTATCTCTCTCTCTATATATATTTATATATCAGTAAAATATTAAAACCTAAAGTTAAAATAAATCTCGCAATTAAACTTTTATAACTTTTTTTATTTATTAATTTTTCTTTTAGTTTAGCTTCATGTACCACTTATGTAGCCCACTAACAGCTCACCGATGAGTACTGTGAATGGAATACCGGTAGGACTTCTAAGGGTTACTGACTCGCGTATGAGTGTTGTATCTCACTTTTCCATGACTATTGATTGCTTTACACATATCGTCATAATCGGCATTGAGCTCCTCGTTTCTGTAGCACCAACAGACTCAATCTTAAGCCCCCTGTCACCTTTTTAATTGTTAATATATATTTTATGTATGAAATAATTCACTATTTAATGGTTTAGAGGGTCTCATTTAAGAAAAGAACTAATAACGTAACGTAATCGTACGAATACAGAAAATTCATAACCAAATATATATAATTTTTCTATTGCATTGCTAGGACTCCTGTAAAAAAATAGCAACAGATAAATAAAATTTGTGTAAAAAATAATTATGTGTGAGGGAGTAGTCTGAATTGAGTTACAATATTTGCTTTGTATATTAAACTTGGGCTTACGTGCCACGAGCATTTCCCAAATTCCATGTCTGTTCATCCGCCCGAGAGCATCATCTGCATCACGAACATGGAACACTACTTTTCTCTTTGCTCGCCACATATTCACATGTGAATCCCTCTCGGACTGCGAGCGGCAATTTCTCAGACCTTCCCAAGGACAACATGTGCAACTAGTGCACGTACGTGGCCCCTAATACAAACTCCTCACACACACTGCACAGGTCCTTGAAGCCAGATTATTTATAAGTGCCTTTTAATAGATTACAAATAAAGTGGTAGTAGAATATTTTCTGAACAATTTAAAAATATATATACATATTTACTATCAGAATTTTTAATTTCATAAAACAAAATTAACAATGAAGAAAATGACGAATTATTATACAAGAAATGAAATTATAAATCAAAAATGCATTACATATTTATAAAAAAAAAAAAAACATGAATTAATTAACTGAAAAAAATTTTAAACAAAATTATCGAAATAAAAACAATATTGTATTCCTTTCACCAAAATATTAAAAAAACGTTAAAAGCAGCGAAAGATCTAGAGGTAGTTTGCATAAAATATACAGTTTAAATTTATATTGGAATTCAGAAATCTCTTATTGGAGATTAATACGGAGATCCTTTGCCGAGTAGCGGCCACTATCTCCTTCATTGTAAAATGTTGAAACCTAGTGGTGGTCTCATGCCCTTTTGAGTTAATAAGAAAAATAGATAATTAAATGCCCTTTTTTAAAAAAGAATTATTTATTTAATAAAATTATAAAAATGAAAAATAACAAAAATTTCTAAAGTGTAGATGTTGATGAAATCAGTTGCATGTAATCTAAAACAGAATGAGCAACAATCAAATTAGGAGAAAAGCAAACTTTTTCATCTAGGCAGCTGTAGGTAATAAATCAGTCAGAGCAGGTGAAAATCGCCAGGATAAGGAATTAAGTTAAAATATTTAGAACAGTGCGACGTTTGCAAGAAGAAATAATTTTAAACATTTTATTAGTAATTTTATCTATGCCAGGAGTTTTGTTAATTTTCAGTAAGGAAATACAATTAATAATGAAAGATGCTTTAGTGATTGGAATTTCAGTGATTTGATAAGTATTAATAAAATTAGTGACAGTGGACTCAAAGAGATTTTCTGTATCAAGATTATGAATGGGGGCAACGGGCATACCGGTTACGAAGTTCCAAGGTGGTTTTAAGAACCACAATACCTCCACATCTTAAAATAGTTAGAAAATTTGCTCAAAAATGAAGTTGCTTAAATTATAGAATATTAATAAATAGGATAAAACAATTTAAAATTTAAGAAAGTGAAATTCAAAATTCTTTAGACCGTTAATTTAATCTTTGGAATTTTGGTGGCGCGACGATCGCTGATAACAATATCAATGCTTGAAGATATTAATTTACATTATAAATATTTTTATATCCAAGTAATTCAATGAAAGTTTGATTGAAATAATTTAAAAAAGTAATTATAGATATTTATAAAATTTATAATTTTAAGGAATTGAAAATGTAATTTGTAAAAAAATATCAAAATGGGAACAACATTTTATTCCATCCACCTATAGTCATATAACCTCAGAATGCTGCGTTTACGTCTAATTTAATAGTTAAAAATTAAATTATTGCTATTTAACATTTAACACTGTAAGAATCTGTTTAAATTTATATAATGTTCAGAAATCCTTAATCTGTAAATTTAGTTATTGGTGGCGTGACGATCGTTAATACAGAATAAGAAACCAGAGAAATTTAATTAACATTAATAATATATTTTTGTTTTTTCCAAGTGATCTTATAAAAATGTTTACTCAACTATACACAAAAATAATTTTACATATTTAGAAAATGTATGATTTAACGGAGCTTAATAATAATATCATAAAATATATTACATATTTCAGATAAGGCAAAAAAAAAAAAAAAAAAAAAAAAATTATAGGAAAAAAAAATTATGAAAATTAAATTATTATATTCCTTCGAACAATATATTTATTGTTTCAAAAAGTTGGATTTGATTCTTGTTTAATCGCATAATTCAGAAAATGAAAATACATGAATAATAATAAATGTAAATAAGTAACTAATTATTAATTGACAATCAAAATTGAAAGACGTTATTTCTGTAAATATAGTATTACACCGCTATAATACGAATACATATGTACTGAAAGTAAAAAGACGTCTTCTAAAAAATTATAGTTTAAAAAAACTAAAAACCCGCTTTTAGAGTTAATCAAACTTTTTTTTTTTTTTTTTTTCTAATGCAGCTGGCAAACACTTAGACAGCTTGGTCTTAGATGCCTTAAGGCAAGCGTTGCACAGGCGTACTCACTTTGCATTACCCAGGGGGCGCGTGTAACATGAAGATAAGCCACGGGCGCGGAGTAACAATGCCCCCGCAACGCTCTACGATCCTATTAGGACCGGGACCTACGGTTTTAAGTGGATTCCGAACCACTACAACACCCATGGGCAAAGCCGGGATTTGAACCCGATACCTTTGGTACCGAACGCCAGAGCGCTAGCCATTCAGGCCCCTGCCAAAGGTATAAGTCTAGAGTTTTTAAAATGCTTCCATTGTCCCAATAAATACCTTTTTATTTACGTATCCTGTATCCATGGAATTTTTAATGAATTTTAACTATCATTTTATAACTAAACATACTAAAATTCAGATTAAATATCAAAGAATAATTTCTCAGAAAAAAATTCTTTAAACACATAATTGATTTATGTAATATATTATTGAATTGCTATTTTTTTTAAAACAATTCTTAGAAGAAATCACTTAGTACATGTACATGGCTAACGTTTAATTATTTTTGTAAATTTAGTTACGTAAGCATTTTAATAATATATTCTTATTTATTTTTCCCTAGTAACAGAAACCTGCAATCCATTATTGCTAATACAAAATATTATAAAATTAAGTCTCAAAATAACATGAAATATAATGATTAAAAGGTTAGGAATTTTTTTTTTAATGAATGATTAAAAAAAAAGTCTTACCTAATGTTGTAGCATAACAGCTTTTACATCAGGTAGTTTCTCATAAACGCCTTTATAGATGCACAAAGTAGTTATTTCAGGCTCTCCTTACCAGTCAATGATTTCATTTTTATGATTGATTTGAAGAAGGCATGATGGAGTCCCCTTTTATTGTGTTAATAAATTTTATTTATCTCATTACATATTATTTTATGTAGATAATATGAAAAAACTACTCAAAATGGATAAGATTTTGACGATACGTTTTAATTATTATCATAAAATCAACTGATTGAAAAATGATACAAAGAACATACAGAAGAAAATTCACTAATTGCAATGGTAGCCAATTGTACTTTTGGAATAAAAATTAATAAAGACTTTCACATAATTTTGCAAAATAATTACTTATAATCGACATGGTCTTGTGGCATTTTTGAATTTGATATCAATAATAATTTTAAAAAAAAAAAAGTTCTCACAATTTGTAAACATTGTGCCTATCTCTTTAGAGAATTTTAATTTCGGTATTACTTAGTTTGTGAACCAGTAAACTATTCAACTCTTGCATCACGCTTTACATTTTTAATAGATTAAATTCTCTCAAATGTGATTAAAAAAAAAAACATTCACAATCAACATAATTAACTAACATTTAATAAACTCAAGAATTTAACCAGCATATGTAAATACGTTTAATGCTACCGATACAGTTCTACTCATAAATAGGAACTACTCAGATCGAGCTTCTTCCATCTCCATACCAAAAAGGCAAGGGAGTGCGATCATCAATGGCCGCGGACACCAAATAAGGTACCCAAGCAGCCAACTTCACGCTCAGAAAGAAACCCCAGATCACATCATCGTGGCTGGGTTTTCTGCGATGTTTGGTGAGTGAACCTCTAATCATACCATAGAAATGATAATATGTTTATCATCATCATTCAACTTTCACGGAGTACATTGGCCGGTTATGGCCTTATTAACTCCTAATCCGGTATGCTAGGGTTCATTGCAATAAGAAAAAAACATTGGTAACAAAAGGCAGTGAGCGTATTTATGCCCATGTTAGTAAGATAAAAACAAAATAAAAATAAAACAAGAAGGAGTAATTAAAAAGGATGGCGCAATTATAAAATAATTAAATAGAAAGCAACAAGCGCAATTAATTGAGGCATTTAAAAAGAAGTTGTAATTTTTCAATGGGACTATTAGCATTTTTAAGTTGTGTGTAAAAGTTATTTAGATCTCCTAGCATGTTAAGATATTTACAATTTCTGAAAGTACATAAAGCGCTTTAGTGGCTGAATCGGCAGTAAGATTAGAAGGGTTAGAGTTAGTATTGTTAGCATTAATATTTTGTAATGGTTGCTTTGGGACCGATGGCATGGTGTTAGAGTTAAAAAAGTTATTAACAGCTGTAAATGTTAAAACACAACTCAATGCATGGAAATTTTAAATCTTTTTATATCCATAACTGATAGTTTTTTATTCATGAAATTTTGCTTCGTATGACAATTAATAATCTGTAAAAGACGAAATAAATGTCTTCAATTCGTTTCCCGTCCTTTTTTTCTATTATTCTAGTGTTACTGTATTCTGTGATTGCTTATATTTGAAAGTGGCATTGATTCAATAATAAAGTACTACTGTTTATGAGAGGTACAATGCTAAAAATTTACCATTGAAATCCATGAAACACCACTGTATCTCAGTAGTTCGACGGATCATTCTAGCTAGAAAGGGTCCCATGCCCTGATAGAACTGTATTAAAAGTAAACAAATTTAGTACGAAAATTAGAACAAATTAGTAGAGAAATCAGTATAGAAATTAACAAATAGTCACATTTCAGAGAATAGAGATTGACATCAATTATATAAAACATTTCTGTTAATATTTTCTGTCGGTTTGAAATCTTCCATTTTCTCGATTGCAGAATTTTCTTGTTCGTCAAAGCTGCTCAAGTGTACCTATAGGTCTACAGGTTATTTTTAATTGAATTTTTGGTTCGCTGTTTTTTAAAAATTATGAATTCAAAGGTTCATTAAAATATAATATTAAAATATTGCTATTACAAATCTTTCAAGAATTATTTCGTTTAAGAATTTTAGTTTTAAAATAAATTAGCCAACAGCAATTTCTTTAAAGTTATTAGAGGGCGCTGTACGTCAAAAGATCTAAATGTGAATAAGAGTACAAGTAACAAAATTTCTTCAAGATTTGAGTTAAAAAAAAAAAAAAAGTAGGATAAAATAAATAAGATATAAACCTAATAAATTAAGCTAACTTTGTATTTAATGCAATTGAATCCCCCAGTTTGGCAAATCGATTGTTACACAACCAATTATGCATTCTTATCTCAGCATTATTGATGAACAGACATTTATTGTAATCACTAAAAAATTTTGTTCACTAAAAATTTTTGTTTCACTAAAAATATCTCAAATAACCATGCGGTATAAAAACATATATATATTTTTGTCTAAGATATATTTTTGTCTCAGATATATTTTTGTCTAAGTTAAATTTTTATTTCATACAATGAATCAATACATACACATTGTAATTCTGTTCAAATTAAGTATTAAATTAAGAAAGGAAAGGTCGAATAATGATAAGTGATGCAGCACAAAAAAAAAATAGAGTATGGAATGCCAATAGTTGAAACAACAATTAATATAAATAAAATTGCTGTCTTTAAAATTTTTTAACTACCACTATTTATTAGACAATATTATATATATAATCTCCCTCGACACTATTTTATTCGATCCTTTCCCTCAGGGAAGTTCTGGCATGATGAGTCGGTTTTCATGTGCATTACATGAAACGTGTGACGCCTCATTCTTGTTACGCTAATCGC
>BPLR01012247.1:0-103567 GCA_021605095.1 Caerostris extrusa | reverse complement strand
TAAACGCTTATCAGCGGCAGCGCCGGTTGCGCTGTACTTCTCCGGGCAGTCCCAACCTACTGACCATTTCTCCTGAACACCACAGGGGCGCTCTTGCAGTGCGTAGGCGGATGCGCCGTTACATTATTTTTAAATAAAAATTGAAATTTCAAATGAATACAAAAGATAGTTTTTTTTTAAATTTTCAAAAGTCATCTTTTTCCCTTTTATATGGGAACATTTAACATATAATGCAAATAATTATTTTACATCAAAGTGCCTCCAAGTTAAAAGACAAACATAACAACTATTTAAATACTCTGATATGTTTCTTTCAACATATATTTGAATGCAATAAGTAATGTTTCATTATAGTTCATTACACATACAAAAAAAAAAAAAAATTAAAAAGAAAAGAGATAATATATTTTTTTAAAAAAGGGTATAAGTTAACTGATAAAAAGAAAATTATTCCACATAAAAAGCAAAATAATTTTTTAAAAGCAAAAATAAAGGAATTACTTTTAACCTCGAAAATCAGAAAAAAAAAAATTCCCAACTTTAAGCCATATTTTGCCTTGCGACAATATAGCTGAATTTCAAATGAAAAAATAAAAATGTTGCATATCTTAACATTTCACAACAAATCTTTTAAAAAATCTTTTAAAAAAATACATAATTCCTTTTGGAAACTAAATGTAATTTTAAAAAATAATACCAGTTTTATAGTAAATTACAAAAGAGTCAAATTTGAAAAATATTAAAGCTTCCGTTCGACATCAAGATATCGCATGAAATCCTTTTTTCACAGAAAAAAATGATTAATTTTTTCAAAAAATAAAAGAACATTAGAAAATATACTGAAAAGTTTTCTTTTTATCAAACAAGTTACAATTTAAAATTTTTCCGCTCAGTTCTGAATCTGCGGACATGATAAAAATGTGTCTTTCCTTAAAGCTATATATTTACAATGGCGTAATTTTTTTTTTTTAATTATAAAAATACTTTTAACAAAAGACATGAACTTCCTTGGATTTATTCAGGAATTTTCTTTTTCCTGTTTTATTTTATTTTTTTTCAATTTGAAATTAAAAATGTAATGTACTAATTATAAGAGTTTAAATAAATTCTGGTCACTTTTATTTTAGTTAGTATAAAGATTTTTGATAATAACAGGTACCAATATGTATTGCATTATCGTAAAGTATTTACATTACTTTCACCAATTAAAACTGAAATTTGTCGAAAACTTCAAAATTAATTATTTAATTCAAGCAAATTTTATAATTTCGAGCAAACATTTCAAAATTAATTAATTAAACAATTTAATTAAATTTAAATTAATTAAAAATTAAATTAGTGTTCTAGGAGTATTTCATGCAGGATTCTTTCGGTATAGTAAAAGTTTATTTCATATATCTATGAAATTGTAATGCATAGTTTATTATTAAAATTTACACTTTCAATAAAAGAAAATTTATATAATAAAGGGATTGAAATTTTGAGGCTAGGTATTGAATGTTGTACATCGCTTGTTTATATCTTTATAGAAATATTTTACAGGTTTATTATAGTATTTTATTGTAACGTCTCGGTTTATACTAGACCCATAATGGCTTCAAGAATAGGACCCCTTTCAGGTTCATGGGAACACTTTAATTTTTATTAACATAGCATATACACACATATATAGGGAACTCTATTTACAAAAAGTGAAAATTAAAGATAGTTTCTTCACAAGTGCAGTTCACTAGGTCGGAGATTTTCAAAGTTCTGCATTCTACGACGAATATATTTCACTAGATCTGCGGCAGACCTTATTTATCACACGGCGGGATAAACGAAACCACAAGGCTTTGACTTTGAAAAACAGGCGGAAACTCCGGTCTATTCAGTCACTTCAGAGAAAAAGAGAAAAACAACACTTCTGGTCAACTCGTCACAGAACACTCGGAGAAGAGCGTTCTGTGACGAGAATTCTGAATTCCTCCTTTTTAAGAAAATTCATCAAGAGGGGAAGGTAGGCTTCCCTCACTTCCCGTTGGGTGAGCTTCCTCAACCCATGGACTATCACCAATCACGATGCCACAACTCATGGTGTAGTCCATATCCCATTTGTAATTGTTTCCACCTGTGAAGGTCGAACAAGCTATCGCTAATTTCATGAGGTCTCATTATCCATGACACTGATTAGCCTGCTATCAGATTTGCAGCGACAGGCTTTATTAGTAGAAAACACTGATTGCTTGTACTAAGTAAGTATCCACAATACTGCTTATCTTCTGTCAAATTTGAGTGAAATGTTGTTATTATGCCATTGTTAAAGGATATAAATTCCTTTCTCCTGGGAACGAAATGCTACAACTCTATTCAGGAATAATGTTACAGTATGTATGTCAATGAAAGATCAGCCAATTTCAGAAGTATATATATATATATATATGTAATAGAATATATATATAAGAATATATATATATATATATATATATATATATATATATATATATATATATATATATATATATATATATATATATATGTATATATATATATATATATATGTATGTATGTATGTATATAAAGTGTGCATAACAGAGACACATATATAACTATATCAATTTTCCACCTATTTTTCAATGTTGTAAGAGACAGAAAAATATATAAACATTGTTTACCCAAAGAGACATGAGAGAAACACTCAAATGTTCCACAATAAAAGCTATTATTTGCATTAAATTTCTATTTACTTTCTGTGAAATATTTCTCAGAAGTTCATGACCATGTATCAAGAAAGATATATATGCAGCACCCTGTCCAACTATTTTCTCTAGTTGGTAATTTAGCACGTAATTTGTAAAACTCATTTGTAATTCATGAGGCAATTATCATGCAACATTCTGAAGCTGATACATTCAATATCTTGTAGTAAGTCGATGTCTAGTAACATCTTTGAAGTCGATGATATCTATTTTATCTCCTCATTTTGAAGCCTACCATATTACAGCTAACGTGTTCCACAAATCAACCTTCCAATTTTTGTTGCTATTATATCAGTATTTCGAACATATTTTTCTATTGCAATTGTTTGAACACTATTGGGAAATGAAAAAAAAGACAGTAGTTCATAATATTTGAAGTTTTTGCATGTATAAGATTTTGTTAATTTACTGTATTTAAAGTTTAATAGAGAACTCCTGTCGTGACTTAATGGAGGCGAGTTCATACGCACCATTTTCTTGCGTTATATTCACTATTTTTCGTTTCCACAAAGATAATAAAATGCTTCCATCTGTTAGCAAATATACCAGTATTTTTTCCAAAATTACGTACATAATAAAAATTGTAAAATCGCAGAATATAAGCCGTTGGAAATTATGCCAGTACTAGTAAAAGGCTGCGACTGTAAGTGTAGTGAATTGCAAACAGTAGAAAAACTAGTGCCCACATTTGGTGATTTAAAGCCCTGTTGGTTGAAAAAGTCCCCAAATACCAACGGCTCCTATTTTGCGATTTGGCCCCTAAGAAAGTTTCAGTATACTTACAATATTGTTATGTTATAGCTTTTTATATACAAAAAAATTCCAATCTTTACATTTTTTCTGAGAATATATATATATATATAGACATTATACTCTCATGTGAGCTTGTAAAAATGGTTGATTGTTGTTCCTTGCCAAACCTTTAGTAAGTACTTTGCCAATTGTTGACTTTTGTTCCATACGTCAATTGCATGAATGCCATTTAAAGACGTAATGTTTACTACCGTTTAAAGCTGTAATAATAGTAAGTTTTCCGGCACTACCTATATACTAATTACTCTTAAACTGGCTTGGTAGTGAGGTGATACCATATGAAGTTTTACATTTAAAAGTGTTAAATCACGAGCGCCAAAAGATTTACAAATGTATTGCATAATCACTACAGTGCTCATCAAATTTTTTAAACAGTTTGTGCTAATAGCTTTTAACAGAGAGAATGGGCCTTTTAATAGTATTACCTCGAATTTGTGCCTTTCTGATAACAACAACCTAATTACTTGGTATCAAAGTACCTTTACTGAATCCATTAAAAAGACAAAATTGATAGAATTGTGTAAAATAGTGAAAAACAAAGCATATGCTTGGGCAGAATATTAACCATATGGAAATGAGCATGATAATGATAATTTAAACTTTGGCACAGTTGTCGAGTTCAGATATTTGGGGGATGGAGGGATATTTACGGTGAAAATGAAATTAAGATTAATGACTACAGTAGAGAAGGAAAGGAAGGAAAACTAGACTTTTTGCAAGCAATAGAATCTTTTCTCCTACAAAAAATACCTAGGTCTGCATCTACTTCAAGAAAAATTTAATTAAAATAAGTTCAATTAATACATTCAGTTCAAAAATAAGTTAAATTCTAAAAAAATTCCAATATTAACCCAGGCTGCAATTTGTGGATCTGAAGCAATGGACCCTAAAGGAAAAGGAAAAATTCTTATTACTATGGTAAGGGAGATCTTAAGAAGAACGTTCGATCAGAGCTATCCAAGATGATGAGGTCTCGAGATTACGAAACAATAGTGAATAACAAAAGATATACAAGGAAAAGGATATAATAAATGCAATTAGGTCTAGATGACTTCAGAGGCTGAGCCATTTGGGGCGAAAGGGAGACAATAGATGACTTCAGAGAGCCATTTGGGGCGAAAGGGAGACAATAGATGACTAAGAAAATTAGCAAAGAAAGACATTCGTAAGAACTTAAGAAATCTAAGAAGAGAAGGATGGAATAAGTGAAAGGATTTGGAGGTAATGAAAGTGAGACAATGGAAAAAAGTTAAGAATAAGAAAGTTTGTAAAAGCGTTGTCAGGTTGGCGATTGTCCACTACAGTTTGTATTTACTAAGGATGATGATGATGGAGGAATCCTGATAGTTAATAGTATGATAAAGGATTATCCGAAAAATAAAAATATTTGAAGAAGTGTCTTCTTTCTGTATCTTATCAGTATCTTCTACCTGTATCTTTATGTAACTTTTGAAAGAACACTTTTCAATTGGGTGCAAAGAGTCATAGGTGAAGGTAGCTAATGTGTAAAAACATTTTTTGTTCTACTTATTTTTCTGAAAGTGAAATCTTAGTGTAATTTTTCCCTTTTCCTGCACCCTAAAATCAAGAACTATACCTTTGATCACTTCATTGTGAATATTTACCATAAGCAACAGAAAATGGGAGGTGCCATCAAATAGAAGTACACATATGTTGTTGTATACAGTCATTAAAATGAAATAATAGGATAATAGCACACATTACAAGCCATAGAATCAAATAGATAATAATAGTAACAGGATGGCCACTTAACCGAATTATTGGTAAAGCTATGACATTTATAATCTTTTGTGATTATAGAGCATTTCCTTCAGATCAAATGGTTATTATTAACCAAAGCAACAAGTAAAATTCATAGTGTTTCCTATTTTTAGTGTACCACAGGCTCAGGTTCAAATCCTGGTGACAGCATGGATGTTTTGTTGATGGTTTAAATCCACTTCAAGATGAAAATTTAATTAGCTTAAAAAAAAAAATGACGGTAGAGCGACAAACCAAACTCTATTTCAGTGAAAGATTGATCGGTGTCCCCTCAAAAGAAACGTCAACATTTTAACATCAGAATGTCTTCCTGAAATAGTGATTCGATTCAAATCATACAAAGTTTTAAAGAACAGAAATTCAATGAGTTTCATTGTTAGGCATCATATAAATTTTTAATTTTATACGATATGTTCTAAAAACATACAAAAATAAAAGGATGAACATTCAAAAAAGAGGGGAAATTATGACCTTTTCAAACCCGGTATTTCTTGCCCATCACTGACGCACATATATGCTGGAATCATTTACTTAAAATAACAAGGGGATAAGTTAATCCCAAAAGTCAATTCCGATTTTTTCATTTGCTTTCATGCCTGTTTGTTCCTTTGTCATCACCATATGTCTGCTCCAATTCGACCAATTAAGTATCGAAGGAGAATCCGTAAAAGATCGATACCAAATTTCCATCTGTCGTCAGTTGCTGCTCTCTAACTAACTTGATTAACTTCAAACAGACAAAATGTGAATAGATTATACCAGTCAGGTGTTTTGAAATCACTTAGGGCTGACATTTAAAGTCCGAGACTCATGTTTGTGAACTGTGTTTTTAGTTTAATCACTTACATCCAGAAATTCAAAGTGATTGTGGAAATCAACTACTCTGAAGAACCAGTTTGAACTTTGAGAATGACAGAATCAACCTTACACTTGAGTTGTAAAATCCACGGCTATCTTTATATATATAATTCTTCTGAACCTGTTTGTCAACTCCTAAAACCGATTTTGATGAAATTTTTGTGTATGTTTGACAAACATAGAGAATGTTTTTATGCTTTATTTTTGTTATATATATATATATATATTTTATTTTTATGTTATTTCCCTTACGTAGCAAGTCTCTACCAGAGACGGTGCTGAATTATATCAACTTCTATACCGTTCAACCAATCGCTATGAAAATTAGTAATAATATGTATTCGAGTATGAAAAATGGGTTACGCGTTATCCACTTTATCGTTACTTGCCACCATATGGTACTGCAAATTTCATTCTTATATATACCGTTCAAACATGAATATCCATGAAAATTAGTATGCGCATATATTGGAACATGGAGAATGTAATCGATATGTAATTTTTACAATGAATTATTTTTTTGTACGACAATGTATGCTAGGGTTCTGCTAGCATATAAATATATGTATTGAATTTGGAGGGTATGTTCAAAAAAAGAATTTTGTTTCACTGGATTCGATTGATTTTTATTACAATCAAAAAAAAAAAAAAACAACATTTTCTATTTTTTTTTACCTGGCGCTCTGGTGGCATAATCGTTTAGTTTGAAGTTCTTTATTTGTGTTTAAATAATTTCTAGAATTTAAAAATGGTTAAATTTTTGATTTTTTTTCTGTTTTTTTTGTTTCAAATACTTTAGTGCGTCCAGGTTATTATCCATAAAATAATTTGTTTTTGGAAAGAAGTTTTGTGTCTTTTTGACTTTTAATTTTGTTTACATTTATTTTTCACATTATTTCTTTTTTTAATGATACTTTTTTAAAAAAATTTATTTCCAAGCTAGCAAAATAATTATTAAATAATTTAGTAAAATTAATTCAGAAGGAAAACTTAATCATAAAATTGTTTTAAAAGATCGTCTGGTGAGAAAGTGAAGACAATTTTTATTTCAAATTAATGGAAGGAGATTCTTCAAGACTTTATTTTTGATTGCTGTATGTTTCGTATTTACATTTAAATTCTAAATTTTGTGACAACATGTATCGTCCTATCATTACAATTTTTTAAATGTTTATTTTTTTTTTATTGATCATATCTTTTATATTTTATTTTCTAAGTTCTTAGTTTTTTACTGAGGATTTTTTTCCTTTATATTTTTCCAAACGATACCCTCTCAAGCGATATTTTTCAAATAAAATTCCCCCAAAACAAAATACTTTTATGTAGTCTGACAGCATCTGTCATTTTCTGCTAGTGTTTCTCATAAAAAGGGGAAGTGATATTCCTTAAAAGATGCAAAATGAGAAATCTTGAGACAGATTTTGATTAGAATATTCTTTCGAAAATATAAAATGGGACGAACAAATATAAAGAACAACAATAGTATAGCAACATGAAAAGGATAATGTTAGCTATTTTT
Source organism: Caerostris extrusa (assembly GCA_021605095.1). NCBI lineage: Eukaryota > Metazoa > Arthropoda > Arachnida > Araneae > Araneidae > Caerostris > Caerostris extrusa. The sequence continues at coordinate 95,857 of BPLR01012247.1, read as the reverse complement.
AAATGTGTTCTAATTATGTAGATGTTAAAACAGAGCTCAAAGGGAGACATTTTGAAAGAATTTAATTTTTAAATTTTACATATATAAGAATAAACATTGCGTTATTTCCTGCTAGATATTCTTTTTGGCTTCTCCCTTTACAATGCTAAAATCACCTACTTTGAATATTTTCTGAGAAACTATTAAATGTACTATTTTGAAATTTTTTTTACTTTAAAATGTTTCCTGAATTAATTTTGGTTAAGATAAGTTCTTTTTGTTGAATGGTGTTAAAAATATATGGAAAATCCAAAACTCTTGACCGTTTTTCACTAATACCTCAAATAAAATTTTTCGTTCAGGAATTTATACTTAAAAATGAAAATATCTAAGTTATCTACTACATTGTCTGAAAATAAATATTTTTATTGGATTTTCATTCAATAAATTATTAATGTGATATACTGTATTTATTAAGCTAACGGCATAAAATCAATGTAAAAATATCATTAGAAATATTGAAGTTTGTGGCGATGGATTTACATCTTGGCATGAAATTTTATGTAAATAATAAAATCATATGTGTCAATTTTCGACTTTTTTTCATTATATTGCAGATTTTAAGTGGCTTATGATGTGCTATAAATAATTTTCATTCTTTTTTTAGTTTTTGGCGTCATCTATTGGTAGATACCTTTCATGCAATTAATCAAGGAATAATAAAATGAAGAAGTAATTAATTAAAACATATTTTTGCATTTTTTAAGGAATTAATATTTGAAGAAAAACTGTATTAACATCGAAGTGTCATCGACTACAAGTTCAAAAAAATGTATTTGAACTTAGTGGATGAATAAAAAAATATTTTATGAACGATTGAAAATTTCTAACAAGATGTATGTTTGTCATATTATATCATTATTATTCATTCACCATTATATTATACACAGCCTGTATTATACTAACGGCTTCAAGAGTGGACACTTTCATTCATGCAAATACTTTAATTTTTATTTGTATATATGTATATATATATATATATATACAAGAACTCTGGTTAATACAAACATTATCATTCACAAAAAATCATTCAAATAATTTGATCAAAGATTTGATTCACAAGTGCAGTTCACTCTGAGATTTTCAGAGTTCTCGAGTCTACGCTGAATATAATGCATCGGTCTGCAGCAGACCTTAATTATCACACGGTGTGGAACACGAAATCAACAAGGGGCTCACTTTGTAAACAGGCTTCTCCAGCCTGTTCAGTAACTTTATGAAAGAAAAAAGAAAAACACATCTTGCCAACTTGTCGTAGAACACTCTTATCCTTCTCCAAAAACCTCCCTTTAAAACATCCGTCAAGGTGTGGACAGCCTCTCTCATTTCTGATTGAGTGGACACTTCCTCAGCCCATGGTCTATCGCCATTCTCGATGCAGCAACTCATGATGTAGCCCATATTCCATCCGTAATTGTTTCGACCTGTGAAGATGGCATAGACAATGTCTAATTTCATGATATATCATTATCCATAACACTGATTATCTGCTGTCAGATTTAAATGACAGATTATTTATTATGCATTTGTTAAAAGCATATATATTTCCTTTCCCCTGTTAACGAGTTCTACATCTCTTCTCATGAGAAAAATGCTACAATTCGTTATCTACTCTATTATTATATTGCACATCCTCTCCGCTTCATGTATGAGGAAATCTGCTTGAATCCTAACTTTATTGTGAATTAAAAAATGGGTTTTTATTATAACATTATTCTCAAATATTAGTACAGTCAATAAATGTATAGTCAATATCAGGTTAGAAAGAAATATTCATTTATTATTAAAGTCTGTTTGAATAAAAATAAGTAATATATAAAAAAAATTTAAAAGTCAATTCCTACTTTTTTTTTTCACTATATTGCAGAAAAGTCCTTTATAAATAATTTTCATTCATTTTTTTAAGTTTATCTGGCGCCATCTATTGGTAGATATATGCAACTTAAATCTAAGAAAGAATTAAAATTAATTAATTAAATTTAATTAAGGAATTAATATTTGAAAAAACTGTATTAACATCGAGTGTCATCCACTACAAGTTCAAAAAAATTTATTTGAACTTTGAGTGGATGAATAAAAAGTGTTTTATGAACGATTGAAAATTTGAACTAGATATATATAGGGAGAGTGTGAGCTAATAGAAGGAATTGAAAAAAGTTCAAAATTTGTGAACATTGAATTGATAACGAGACAACGTGAAATATTTCTTGCGAAACATAATTATGAATAAAAAATAAATTTTCTATCAAAGCAAATATATGTAACAATGTATCAAAAATATAATAAAAAAAAAGAAACAATAACAAAAAAGAAGAATTGGAGGCCTGCTTATTTAATTCAATTTATGTACATCCTAGTGTGTTCTTCAAATCAAACGTGATTCTGAATATTCAATTCTTACATTCGTCTTCCCAAACGAATGTTAAAATTGAATAAATAAGTTCTTTTTTTTTAAAAATGAAGCATTGCATGCTTAAATTCCTTCATTTTTTTTTATTATAAAATCAGAAATCAAAAATTTAAATAGAATTAGATTCAAAAAGAAGAATTCCAGAATGTCTAAAGATTTCAACTATTTTTTTAGTTTGCAAGAAAACCTGATTCATGAATATTTTGGAATATGAAAGATAATTCCTTACTTTTCATATTATTTATGTTATAGTAATAGTTAAATAAATAGTAATGGCTCATAGTTTCTATAATATATAGTATGCGCCATTCGAAATTATTTTTAATTTATATATCATGTACCTTTTTTTTCCCCCGAAGAGTTTTAGAATTTTGTTCCCTGGAGGAAGGAATGCTTATTTTTTAACAAGTACATAATAACAAATTATCACTCAAATTTGATTGAAGATAAGCAGTATTGTGGATAGTTATATTACATGCAATTAGCGTTTTTATTGATGAGAACAACTTGTCACTCAAATTTGACAGAAGTTAATCAGTATTGTGGATAGTTATATTACATGCAATTAGTGTTTTGTACTAATGAGAACAACCGTCACTCAAATCAAATAGCAGATATTCAGTGTCATGGATAAGAGACCTCATGTAATTAGCGATTGTCTGTTCGACCTTCACATGTCGAAACAATTACAGATGGAATATGGACTACGTCATGAATTGCTGCATCGGGATTTGTGATAGACCATGGGCTGAGAAACTGTCGACTCGAATGAAGTGAGGGAAGTGGACCCCTCTTCCACGGTGGATTTTCTTAAAGGGAGGTTTGCGGAGAAGGAGAGGAAGACAGTTCTGCGACAAGTGTTGTTTGTTGAAGAAAAGAAATGTTGTTTTTCTCTTTGCTGTATACATCGTGATTAGTGACAGACCATGACTAAGAAAAGTGTCCCACTCCATTTGGAGAGGTGAGGGAAGCTACCCCCTTTCTTGGAAGGTTTTTCTTAAATGGAGCTGTTTGAAAAGAAATGGAGAGTTCTGCGACGAGTCGACAAGATGTCTTTTTCTCTGAAGTGTCTGGAACTGAACTGAACAGAAGAGGCCTAGAGTTTCCGCCTGTTATCAAAGTGAGTCCCTTGGGGCTTCGTGTATCACGCCTTGTGATAATTAAGATCTGCCGCAGACCACGCGTTTTTGATTCATCGTAGACTCGAGAACTCTGAAAATATTCTTCCTTGGAGTAAACTGTACTAGGGACTCAAAAATGAAATGAAAGTGTCCCTCTTCTTGAAGCTTTATAGCTCTAGTATAAAGCCGAGAAGTTACAATCACAACTTGAAGTATCATAACTGTAAAATGAATAATGACATACAATTCATTAAATGAAATAAAATGATAATTCTAATAAGGAATGCTTTATTTTTAATTCCTTATAATATAAGCATGAATAAGATGGCTAATTTAGCCTTTTTCCCTCAAAAATATTTTGTTGTGTTTTTAAAAGTGTAAAATGAATCAAAAGAAGAAGAAAATAAAAAGATAAACCTCGGAAGCAGTCGTCCCATAAAGTATGATACATTTTAAACAACCAAAAAAGAAGAGAATTTAGAGTACCAGAAACGAAAATTACTTACTGCACATCTTGAAAAAGGTATATAAATTATTTACTATTATGAAATGTGTAATAAATCATGTCATTTTCTAATATTTTCATTCCATAAATGCGAAATGACCCTATTTAAACCTTAGGGTGATAAATATTAAATATGATTATGTATTCTAGGCTGATAGTTAATAATTTATTACGGAACCAAATATGATCTAAAATTGATTTTACATTTTCGTGTCAATAAAATATTAATACTACGAGCTAAAAATATATTTACATTAATATTAGGCATATCTAATTTTCCTAAAACATATCCTTTCCTCTTCTCAACTTGCCTCGCTTTGCTGAATCGTTAAATTCAATGACAGCGCCATGTCGCTGATGTAGTGAAAAAGAATTCTACTAGATCAAAATTTATTTATGAAACGCATTTTCCATCAACATTTTTAATGTTTTTGAACCTCAATTTTTTGTATTTGACTTGATAATACAACTGAATGTTTTCTTACAAAACAGAAATATGAAAGTATGTCTAAATAAGATTATTGATATATGTTTCATGACTATTGATATATGACTTGAAACTAAAGCCTTGAGGCTTGTAGATAATTATAGTAAATGTTGAAAATTAATTAATCCGACATTTATGTTTGGTTGTGTCTGCATTTTTGAACCAAATTTTATTCATGGAAAGAATACAAATTGTCTAGCATCTGTTATGACCCTAATTCTACCAACAATAGAAATTTTAATTGAAAAAGCCATGTCACTGATGTATAAAAAAGAATTTACTAGAACAAAATTTATTGAGGAAATTCCTTTTTTACAATATTTTTAATGTTTTAGAATGTTTAGATGTTTTTGTACTTGACTTAACGATAGAGCTGGCTGTTTTCTTGTAAAGCAGAAATATGAGAATATGACTAAATAAAACTCTATTCGGTATATGTTTTCATAGGCTTGAAACTAAAGCCGTGAGATTTGTAGATAATTATTATAACAAATGTTGAAAAATAATTAATCAAATTTTTGTGAATTTATAATATCAAATATAATTCATGGAAAAGATACGAAAATGTCTAACATGGGTATGAAACTAATTCTACCAAAAATGGAAATAATTGGAAAAAGAAATTGTGACCATTATATATATTTCAACTCAAGAATTAAATTATGGCGTTTCTATCTCTCTGTTTTGGATGGACTCTCTGTTTTTTTACTTGAGGACATAAAACATTTTGTAAAAGGAATGTTATGTGACAATTATGTTTTACAGTTAAGTCGAACTTTGATGAAACACAAAACAAAAAAAAAAATATTTATGGATATTTTTGGATATTTTTGGTCTTGTGTTTTTTTCTTTTCTATGGATTTTGTCTAAATAATCACTTTTTATGATAACTTCTTATAAATTTATAAATTATCCTTTAATATTAATCAATTGTAAGTTTTTATGTAGATTTGCGATATAAATTGTAAGTATATGCCAATTTTTTTTTTTTTATTTCCAATGGCAAGTTTTCAGGACAACAGATATCATAAAAAAAGAAAAAATATAAAGAATAAGACAGAAACAAATGACATCAGTTAATCCATCCACTTAAGTCTGGCAATCCAATAACGCTTCCATAAAGAAACAGGACGGCAGTGCAGAACAGGATGCAAGGTGAGACATTTCCATTTCTTCCTGGTTATCACACAGCAGACAGAGAGGACCAGGAGCCAAACTCATCTTCTCATCACCTGCGTTCCACTGCAGAACTCTAAGAAACTCACACTGAGAGCCAGACTGAAAGCCGTGTTTGTAGATCATTTTTGTTTTACTAGACGTTGCCCGTAATGCACCACGAGGAGATAGATCCACGTTGCACTCCGTATACGCCAACTTTTTTTTTTTACAGCATACGCTAATTTATTGTACAAAAAACGTTTCATGAGAACTTTCTAAACCTTCAACCTATTTAGCAAAAGGAAAAATAAAAGCCTATCGACAACTTAGATGTTAAGGCAAAACTAGTAAATATTTCGTGTTAGAATAACATTAAGGTGATCTTATATTTGAATCATGAATTTTCTTTCAAAATTTCTTTGATGTTCTTCTAAAGAATGACACAAAAAAAGGAACGGCAAGAATTGTTAGCTAAATTCGCTCATGATAGATATATAATATTTATCATGAGCAAATTTAACTGAGATAGATAGATATAATATCTATCAAATAAAAAAATTAATCTCAATCATTTTGTTATTATTCACTCATGAATTTCTATATTTAGTGATTCATTTGTTGGATAGGTATTGGTGTAAAAACGTGAGACAGTTAACATGTTTTGAGAAAAGATAGATTTGAGGAACCTTTTTTATTTTAATTTACCAAATTTCTTGATTTTTTACATTTTTAATTGTGCTAGAAATTAATAAAGCCTTGGTAAAATCTAAATTTAGCATTACTTCTAAGATCAAAACTAAATACCGAATTACAGAGTTAAATGTCGACAAAAAAATAGCTACTACTGTCACAAGATTAAGGATGAAGCCCCACAAAAATAAAAATTATTAAAAAATTAAAAATTTTCATTAAAATTCCAAAATGTGACAACTGCCCTGATGTCGAGTTTACTCCTCGTCATGTCCTTGATTGGCCAGCTGTTGCAGACGCCATGTATCGTCTGGACCATCCCTCGGAAGAGGATTTCTATTCGAGTTGGCAATCAACATAAACAATATTATTCGAGAGCACCACGATATTTGATTTTCTTGTACTCTTCAGAGGATACGACAACAACAACAACATAACTTCAGTTTTTATTTTAAAACATTCAACATTTTTTATCCAAAGTTGGTACATTGAAAAAGCATTGATGAAGATATATTGCTTATTTATCTGTACAATGAGCAAAAGCAATCCATCTTCGTCAATGATGTAGTTAAAAGACGAATCTTTTCTGAAATAAATATGTTGCTATTGCCATACGTATTTTTTGCTTAGACTGCACACGAGAGATTTAGAAGGATCAAATGTTGACATTTCTGACTGTTTCCTTTTCTATGGTCTCATTTTTTCATTCAAAAGACAACTCTTTAATTAAAATAATGGTTTTGTTTCGACTTTTTAACAGATAAATATATTTTTACAATGCATTTTCATTTTTATAAACAAAATCTTATTAAAGAAAAATAGTATTTAGATTTATCTTTACCATAATAATAAAAAACTTATTTGTTTCTTTTATCCAAGAAACAAAATAAGTTTTTATTATTACGGTTTTTCAAAAACTTGGAGACTTATTTTAATTAGTTATCTTATTAGATAAGGCTCTTTCTAGCAAATATTTTGAAGCTTATGTTTAACTATTTTTTCGTCGGAGATTGAAAAAAATTTAATTTATTAACTATATTCTAAAAAGAAATATTTCAACATACTTTTTTTCCAGATTTTTTTGCATATTCAGTATATGCAGTTAGACAATTTTTTATTTTATTATTTTGAAAAAATAATACTTTTTGACTTCAATATAGAAGTTAAATTTAAAATAATTTGTGAAACAAATGTCGAAGAATATACATTAAATTGAATTAGATTACAAACTGAATTGAATTAATTTTTTTTTTAATATTTATTCAATAGACATATGCAACGCTATTAAAATAAGAAATTCTATTAAAATTCTATTTGCTGATCAAATCTAAAATCGTCTGACTGCTTAATTTTGAATGTAAATTAATCGCTATAATTATCGATATAAATAAACTACATATAGATAAACTATTTTCATCAACTCATTATTTAAATCAAAAAAGGGATTAAATAATTATCAATTTTGAATAATATAGGAAAAAAGAAATATTTATACTTTCATTCATACTTTCTAGCATCAAAACTTACAAAACTCTTCTAAAACTGTCATGGCGTTAAAATTTCAGTGTCTTTTCGCTCTAGAGCAGTCCAAAATGTGTTTCGAAGTTGTTTAAAATCTTTCAATTTATCTTTCATCTGAACTAAACTAAGATTTCGAAGGGGAAAAAAGACTTATTCATAAATAAATAAACATAAATATTTTCATCAGAAAATTCTGATAAGCTTCTAGTGAAATACAACCCGAAGAAACTTATATTTTTTCTTCAAACTTATACCTCCTGAAGATAAATCTCCTAAAAATAAGGTGCATTTTTTCAATCTTCTTTTGGGAAACACGTGAATAATTCAATAGTCTTTCAGTGAATTTTTATTAATATTTTTTGTATTTTGGTTATTCAGAAAAAGCTGAATGTATGAAATGAAAAAAGAGTAAAAAAGAGAAAAACAATAATAATACAATTCAACTCACGATGATGATGATTGTTTTAATACAGTAAAATCACAAAAAATTTGGTTATTATGTGAATCTCCTTCATATTTTCTATTCAATTTCAAATTATCAATATTTTTAAAACTGAAAATTTTTTTAATAATGTACATGAGAATCTTTATAAAGCATCATCTTTATCATTTTATCTGTAAATTTTTTTAACTTTTTAAAAATTAAAATTTTAATCAGTACGTTTTTTTTTGTTGTTATTTTGGTTTTCGTTTTAGAATAATTTTGATTTTACTTTTTTTTTCTTTCTGATAAAAAGGATAAAAGGCTTTAAAAGGATAAAAGGCTAGCAAAAATGTATTATAAAAAAGAAAATGAAATTTTATAATGATAAAAAAAGTATAAGTTACAATTATTCTCGTATATTTTACTAAAAATTTTTTTTTTTTTTAAAATGTTGATGAACTGAAGTTGAAAAGGGTTGTTTATGAATGTTTTTTAACGATATATATGAAATTTTAAAAGTTTAAGATTTAAAATTTTATGAAGGGTGTTCATAGGTTTTTCAATATACTTCCTATTTCAAGTGTTTCAAATGATAATGATACGGTTTCCGACTTATTGAATAAAACAGTTTGTTCTGAAAGGAAATTCTTCCAAACTCTGTCGAGTTCCGAATTTCTTGTTGTCTAATTTGCGTTTTCTTATTACTTTGAATTGTTCATTTTACAACAAACAAGATTACATCAATTTCGTCGCCGATTATTTTTTATGGATACCTCGGGAACATGTCAATATATTTTTCCAATATAACAAAAAATGATATTTGCGAATATTTGTTAAATTACTGCCTTGTTAAAGAACTTTATTTCGTGTAGAAATGATGCTGTATCAAAATACCATTTAATTGTTTATTGGTTACTTTCATGAATAAAATTTCATTTATATTTTAGATATATCTTTTCAAAAATGGATTTTACAAATGTATAAACAAAAATTGTATACCTTTCATATAGTTTTATTCTCTCCCTTCCATAAAAAATTACATTGACGAAAAACTGGAATGCCAGAGGTGTGAAATTTAGTTTTTTGTTTAAGAACTATACAAATGTAATGAATTAATTTTAAGATACCAAATTAGTTAATCTAAATTAGCTAAATGCACGTATCGTGTAAAACTCTAAGGTATATAGATAACGTCGAACACGATATTTTCCTGAATAGATTTAGATTGCGTGTAATGCTGCTAATGAAAATAGACGGAAGCAGACAGTGTGCGGTTTAAAGAGAGCTTAGTAGACGGCCACAGTTTCGTTTATTAGAGCACGTTGCCTTCATTAACACGCTGGGACGGATAAATAATAAGCGGTGTATCGTCTATCGACAGACCGACAAGACACTTAATGTTCACGGATGATTTTCTGCAAGAGAGAAGTGACTTTAATGGAGTAGATGTCCGCACATCAGTTACATGACAGGGAATATGTTCTATATCAACTTTGTTCATATAACTTTAATATTTTCTTTATTTTTAATATGTCAGTGTTATTGTCCATTCAAGATAAAGAAAATTCACATTATTTTCATTTAACATTTTTTTTTATCTTTTAATTAAATGATATATAAAAAATTTCAATTGGAATTTACAATTTTAAAAAAAATGTTAAATTTGTAGTTTAAAATACATTTTCAAATTCTAAGGGAAGAATTTATTAATTAAAAAAAAAAAACGTTAAAGAAAAACAGACATCATAGATAATTGTTAAACTTTTATTTATTTTTAGTTAGAGATCAATAAATATCCACCTCTCTAAAAAAAAAGCACGTTCCAAAAAATATTTAACGACGAAGACGTGAATCTGCGGAAATTCTTGCAGCTGAGCGTAAGCACCAATTCAGTGAGGAAACACCTACCATGTTGGAATTGATGGCGGAATATACTGATCTGATAAAAAAAAAAAAGATATAAACTTTGTTGAGAATCTATCATGGAATAATTTTGAAATATTTGGTTTAGTTGCTGATTTTGAGCAATCTTTTTTTGATAATGATAAATATTTTGAAACACAAAATAAGTCGAAAACATACCATTATCATTTAAAAATTTGAATTTGGGAGTCTATTGAAAAATTTAGCAATATGATTTTAAAATTTGAAATGTTAAAACTATTAAAATTTTCATATATCTGTTTCCACTGCATCACTTTTCCCACGGGACGAATTGTGGCATTTGTTCCCAAGAGAGGAATGTATATTGTTTGACAAGTACAAAATAACAACCTATCAATCAAATTTAAAGCAAAAAAGTATTTATATTTTTTTCCAGTGAAAATAAAAACTGAAGAATTACTTGATTACCTTTTTTTTTTGTGGTTTTCAAAAATTTGGAAAAAGCATGTTACTTTAATTAATTATCTTATTCTTGTGGTAAATGATAACTAAAAAGGCTCTTTCTATCAATATTTTGAAACTTATTTTTAATTATTTTTTTGCTTACGATTGGAAAACATTTTAAATTATTAATTACTTTCTAAAAAAATATTTTAACATTTTTTCAAGTTTTGTTTACATATTCAGTCTATGCAGTTCAACAATTTTTTATTTTATTATTTTTGAAAAAAAAAATACTGCTTTTGGCTTCATTATAGAAGTCAAACATAGAAATTTAAGAAGCAAATGTCGAAGAATATGCATTGAATTGAATTATTATTTTTTTAATTTTTTATTTTAATACGCATATGCAACATTCTTGAAGTAAAAAAATTCTATTAAAATTCTATTCGCTGATTAAATAAAAAATAACTTTTGGGGAAAATCGTCTGACTGCTTAATTTTCCAACATAAATTTCTTCCATATTTATTTACATAATTAGTCTATGCAGTTCTGCAATTTTTTTTTTTTTTATGTTCGGAAAAATAATACTGCTTCTGGCTTCATTATGTAATCAATGTTACTTCACTATGTACCACACATATAGTAATTTCTGAGACAAATGTTAACGAATACACATTGAATTGAATTAGAATACACAGCAAATAGAATATATTTTTCAAAATACTTATTCCAATAGACATATGACACATTCTTAAAATAAGAAATTCTATTCGCTGATTAAATCAAAATATATTTCAGCGAAAATCGTCTGACTGCTTAATATTGAATGGAAATGAATCGATATAACTTTTATATCGTTAAATTAACTACATACATATACATTATTTTATCTAATTACATTATTCATTTCAAAAAGTGATAAAATAATTATCAATTCGAATAATAAAGAAAAAAAAAAGAAATATTGATATTTTTACTGATTTCAAGATTTACAAAAATCTTCTAAAACTGCATTGGCGTTAATATTTAAGTGTCTTTTTTCGCCAGAGCCGTCCAAAAAAAAGTGTTTCGAAGCTGGGGAAAATCTTTAAATTTATCTCTCCTCTGAACTAAACTGAGATTTCGAAGGGACAAAAAGACGCTTATTCAAAAATACATAAACATAAGTATCTCCCTCTGAAAATTCTGATAAGCTTCTAGTGAAATACAACCCGAAGAAACTTTTTTTTTCTTAAAAAAGATAAATCTCCTAAAAATAAGGTGTTTTTTTCCTCTTCTTTTCGGAAACAAGTGAATTATTGAATAATGTTTTCAATGAATTTTTATTAAATATTTCTTATTTTGTCTATTCAGAAAATGTTGAATATATCAAAAAAAGAAAAAGAGGGAAAAAGAAAAAAAAATAATAATACAACTCAACTCACGATAATTGTTTTAATACAGTAAAATCACAAAAATTGGTCTTTGTGAATCTTTTTCCGCATTTTGTATTCAATTTCAGAATATCAACATTTTTAAAGAAATTTTCTTAAATAATGTACACGATAATCCTTGTAAAACATCTTTTATTTAATGTAAATTTTTTAAATTTTTTAAAAATTAAAATTTTATTCAGCACGTTTTTTTTTTCGTTTGTTTGTTTTTAGAATAATTTGGATTTTTACATTTTTTTGTTTTTTTTTGGAAATAATGAGGATTTGTGATAAAAGGTTAACAAAAATGTGTTATAAAAAGAAAAAGAAGAAAATGAAATTTTATAATAAATAAAATGTTGTTTTATAAGGATTCTCGTATGCTTTATTAAAAACTTTTTTATATTTAAAATATTGATAATCTGAAATTAAAAAGAGTTCATTTCATTTTCTTGCTTCTTTTGCATTGTTTGTTTTATAACAAAAAAAAATTAAACCAATTTCTTGTCGATTCTTTATTATAGATACCTCGGAACATGTCAACATATTTTTCCAAAAAACAAAAATGGTCTTAAGTGAATATTTGTTAAATTACTGCCTGGTTAAAGAATCTTCTTTCGTGTAGAAATGATAGTATTTCAAATTACCATTTAACTGTTTATTGATTATTTTCATGAATAAAATTTCATTTCAGTTTTAGTCAATAAAATTTACAAATATATAAATAAGAATTTTCTACCTTTCATACAATTTTTATTGTTACCCCTCCTCCCATAAAAAATTACAATGAAGAAAATTTGTAAATGCCAAATATATAATATTTATTTTTTGTTAATAAAAGATCCTACAAATGTAATGAATTAATTTTAGATTCTGAATTAGTTAATCTAAATTAACTCAATGCACGTATCATGTAAAACTTAAGGTATAGATAACGTCGAACACGATATTTTCCCAAATAGATTTAGATTGCATGTAATACTGCTAATGAAAATAGACGGAAGCAGACAGTGTGTGGTTTAAGGAACGCTTAGCAGACGGCGACACTTTCATTTATTAGAGCACGATGCCTTCATTAATGAGCTGGGATGGATAATGGATAAATAATTAGCGGTGTATCGTCTATCGGCAGACTGGACAAGACGTTTAATGTTCACGGCTGATTTTCTGTAAGGGAGAAGTGACTTTAATGGATAGATGTCCGCACCTATAAATGCCAGCGAAAATGTTCTATGTCAGCTTTGTTCATATAAAATTTAATATTTTCTGTATTTTAATATTTCAGTGTTATTATCCATTTAAGATAAAAAAATTCCCATTATTTTCATTCTTTTTATTTTTTTTATCTTTTAATTAAATGATAGATAAAAAGATTTCTATTTGAATTTAGAATTTTTAAAAAATGATAAATTTGTAGTTTAAAATATTTTTCAATTTCTAAAGGAAGCATTTATTAATTAAAAATTAAAACGTTATAGAAAAACAGACATCATAGATTAGTGTCAGAACTTTTATTTATTTTTGGTTATTAATAACAATAAATATCTACCTTTCTAAAAATTGCGAAAAGCACGTTCCAAAAATATTTAGATAGATCAAACGACCGAGACGTGGTTCTCTGGAAACTCTTGCAGCTAAGTGTTGGTAGTAATTCAATGACGAAAAACCGACCATCGCGTTAGAAATGCTTTCGGAACACATTTCTGATGAAAAAATATAAACTTTTTGTTGAGAATCTATAATGGGATAATTTTCAAATATTTGTTTTAGTCGCTGATTTTGTGCAATCTAGACAAAAACAGAGACATTTGTGATTTGTATTTTGATAATGTTAGATACTTTGAAATATAAAATAAATCGAAAAAGATATCATTATCATTTGTAAAATTTGAAAAATAAATATATTGAAAAACTTATCAATGTTATTTATAAAATTTGTAATCTTAAACTTTTAAAATTTTCATATATCTGTTCCTCATTAAAAAATATCCATAATCAACTCTTTTCAACTTCAGATTATCAATATTTTGAAAATAAAAAAAAAAAAAATTAATAAAGTTTACGAGATTTCTTAAAAAACATAATTTTTTTTTATTGTAAAATTTCATTTCCTTCATATTCTTTCTTTATATTATAAATTTTCCTAACCTTTTATCATAAGTACTTTTTTATTTAAAACAAATTGTAAAATCCAAATCATTCTAAAAACAAAAAAGTTGCCGACTACAATTTTTAAAAAGTTAAAAAATTTTATATAAATAAGATGTTTTTATAAGAATTCTCCTGTAAATTATTTATGAAAAAATTTCAGTTTTAAAAATGTTAATAATCTTAAATTGAATAGAAAATGAGAAAAAGAATCCAGAAACCATTCTTTTTTTTTTACATTTTACTGTATTAAAATAATCATCATAATGTCAGTTGTATTATTATTTGTTTTCTTTATGCTCTTTTTTCTTTGCTTTTTGCATTAAACTTTTTCTGAGTAGCCAAAATACAAGAAATACTAATAAAAATATATTGAAACGACTATTGAATTATTCACGTGTTTCCCAAAAGAAGAAGGAAAAAAATGCCCTTATTTTTAGGAGATTTATCTTCCGCAACTGTAAGCTTGAGGAATAAAAAAAGTTTCTTCGGGTTGTATTTCACTAGAAGCTTATTAGAATTTTTTTGAGGAAAATACTTATGTTTATGTATTTATAAATAAGCATCTTTTTTTTTTTCCTTCGAAATCTCAGTTTAGTTCAGACAAAAAATAAATTGAAAGATTTTCTACAACTTCGAAACACTTTTTGAACGGTTCTAGCTTGAAAAGACGCTTAAATATTAACGCCAACGTAGTTTTAGAAGGGTTTTGTATAGTTTTGATTCTGCATCGGCAAATATTTTTTTTCCTTTATCATTCCCAGTTGGTAATTATTTCATAACTTTCTGACTTAAATAATGTAATTAGATAAAATAATTTATCTGCATGTCGTTTATTTAAGGACATAAAAGTTGTATCTATTAATTTGCATTCAAAACTAAACAATCAAACGATTTTCGCCAAAATATATTTTTTTTTTTATTTCATCAGCAAATAGAATTTTATTCTATTCTAAAATATAAAAATAATAATAGAAAACAGAATATTATTCTATTCTATTAATCTTTATTTTAAAAGGTGTTGCATATGTCTATTGCAATAAATATTTAGAAAAATTAATTTAATAGAAACAATTCAATTAATTTAGTAAAAGTATAAATATTTCTTCTTTACTTTATTATTCTCAATTGATAATTATTTCATCCCTTTTGAGTTAAATAATATAATTGGATAAAATAATTTCTCTATATGTAGTTTATTTCATGATATAAAAATTATATCGAATCATTTCAATTCAAAATTAAGTAGAGACGATTTTCGCTGAAAGATATTTTTATTTGTTCGGCGAATAGAATTTTAATAAAATTTGGATTTTACTAAAATAGAATTTTAACAAATTCAATAGGATGTTGCATATATTTGTTAGAATAAAAATTCAGAAAAAATTAATTCAATTCAGTGTGTATTCTAATTCGGTTCAATGTATATTCTTTGGCATTTGCTTCACAAAATTACTATATGTTTGACTTCCAGAATGAAGCCAGAAGACATCAAAAGCTGTATTATTTTTTCAGAATACTAAAAATAATTGTAGAATAGTTGTATTATTATTGCATGGACAACTATAGAATAGAATATTATAGAATAGAATTATTGCACAGACTAGAATTATAGAAAAGAATAATTGCATAGAGTAGAATTAAAGAATTGATTAATTGCAGAGACTAAATGTGCAAACTAATCTGGAAGAAATTTATGTCAAAATTTTTTTTTTAAAAAGAATAAAGTATTAATAATAATTTTCAGTGTCAGGCGAAAATAATTTAAATTATCTTGAATGAACATTGACATATTAAAAATAAAGAAAATATTAAAATTTATATGAACAAAATATATTCCCTGTCGTGTAATTGATGGGCGGACATCTATCTATTAAAGTCACTTCTACCTTGCGGAAATCAGCCGTGAACATTAAATGTTTGTCAGTCTGCCGATAGACGATACACCACTCATTATTTATCCATTCCAGCTCATTAATGAAGGTATCGTGTTCTAATAAATGAAACTGTCGCCGTTTGCTGACCTTTCCTTAAACCATAAACCATCTGTTGCTTCCATCTATTTTCATTAGCAGCATTACATGTAGTCTAAATCTATTCAGGAAAATGTCGTGTTCGACATCATCTATATACCTTTGAGTTTTACCCAACACGTGCATTCAGTTAATTTAGATTAACTAATTTGGTATCTTAAAATTAATTCACTACATCTGTATTGATTTTTATTAAGAATAAAATAAATTTAATACGTTGAGCATTGCAATTTTTCTTCAATGTGCTTTTTCCGAGGTAGGGGGGGGGGAGAGAATAAAATTGTAGGCAAGGTATAAAGTTCTTATCTATATAAGAACTTTTTACAAAATGTCTTTAGAACTTTATAAATGAGCATTAGAACGGGAAGGAGGAGGAAGAATAAAATTGTGTGAAAGGTATAATAAGGTAAAAGCAAGGTAAGTGCAGAATAGGCATCAAGAAATTTCAGATCTAAAGCAAGAAATTTAAAACTAGACAGAGATCGGAAGAATTTCCTTTCAGAAGAAACTGTTTTATTAAATAAGTTTAAAACAGTATTATTATCATTTGAAACATTTGAAAAATAAGCATATTGAAACACTTATCAATTTGACTTCTAAAATTTGAAGTGTTAATCTTTTAAAATTCATTTCATTTTTTTCATATTCTTTTTCATAATATAATATTTGCTAGCTTTTTATCACAAGTCCTTTTAATTTAAAAAAAAAAATTTTAAAATCCAAATTATTCTAAAAACAAAAATAACGCTGCTGATTACAATTTTTAAAAAGTTAAAAAAATTTTACAATATATAAAATGATGTTTTATAAGGATTATCGTGTATATTATTAAAATACTTTCTCTGTACTACTTTCTACTATTCTCTATATTATACTCTAAAATACTTTCTTTATCAATATATTATTAAAATAATTTTCTTTTCTCTCTTTTTTTTTTTTTTCATGCATTCAGCTTTTTCTGGGTATACAAAATGCAAGAAATATTAATGAAAATACCTTGAAGAGAACTATTGAATTGTTCACGTGTTTTTAAAAAGAAGAGGGAAAAAAATAAACCTTATTTTTAGGAGATTTATCTTCCGGAACTGTAAGCTTGAAGAAAAAAGAATATTAAGTTTCTTCGGGTTGTATTTCACTAGAAGCTTGAATTTTCTGAGGAAGATACTTATGTTTATGTATTTATGAATAAGCGTCGTTTTTCACTTCGAAATCTCAGTTTAGTTCAGACTACCGATAAATTGAAAGATTTTCCCCAACTTCGAAACCCTTTTGAACAGGTTCGGGCTTGAAAAGATGCTTAAATATTAACGACAAGGCAGTTTAAGAAGAGATTTGTATAGTTTTTGAAACTGGCATCAGTAGAAGTATAAATATTTCTTCTTTCCTTTTTTATTGCCAGTTGGCAATTATTTCATAATTTTGACTTAAATAATGTAATTAGATAATATAATTTATTTATATATACATTCATGTCCATAAATTAAGGATAATTCAGAATCACTCAGAAATTGAACACCAAAATAAAAATTTCACCTGTAGAATATCACACACATCTTGAAGAAGAATATGCAAATTACAGGAAACCACCAGATGGCTCGGATAGTACGTCACAATGACGAGAGTGTAAGAGAGGGGTATATAAGGAATGGTGGCAAAGAAGTAAAATTGTTCACAAGCGCTTTAAAGCCTTTCAGTGCAATAACCGCATAGTTATGGCACAAAGGAAGCATTTGGATGATTTTTTACGTGGTAGAATTATCGGACGACTGGAATGGGGGACGTACCCAGCTGGAAGTATCCGAGGAACTTAGAATCGCCCAGAGTGTCAACTCCAGGCTTTGGCAACGATTCCTAGATGATGGTAAAGTGAGTAGATGTTACAGCAAAGGTTGCCCCCTGAGTTACAACGCCGAATGAGGACCGGTATTTGGCAGTTACTGCCAAAAGAAACAGACGGAGCACAGCATCAGACCTGTCTCGTCAGCTCTCTTCAGCTATCGGTACGACAGTTTCAAGGCAGACCGTGTACAGACGCTTAGGACACATTGGTCTATATGCTCGTAGGCCTGTTAGATGTGTTCCCCTTACCGCAACTCACTTCACCTGCGATTAACCTTGAGTAGAGCGCATGCATTGTGGACACCGCAACAGTGGTCTTGTGTGATGTTTTTCCGACGAGTCCAGGTTAAGTTTGTAGTCTGATTCTCGCCGGACTTTCATATGGAGAGCGCCAGGTACTCGTTACCACCAAGAGAACACCATTGAACGACACCGTTACGGTGGTGCAGTATGGCTCGTTTGGGGAGGAATTATTCTTGGTTCCAGAACTGACCTGCATGTTCTGGAGTGTAACGATGACAGGCCACATCTATCGGGATGTCATTTTGGAACAACATGTACGTTTGTTTCGGGGCGTCCTGGGTGCTGAATTTCTGTTTATGGATGACAACGCCCGTCCTCACCGTGCAAACATTGTAGACGAATGCTTTCAATTGGAGGATATCACCCGTACGGATTGGCCAGCATACTCACCGGACTTGAATCCAATAGATCATGTGTGGGATATGCTTGGCCGATGAATTGTACAGCCGTCAACCCCCTCCCTCTGTCAACCGGAACTTCGGAGGACATTGCTTGATGAGTGGTGTAATATTCCCCAAGATCCGATTGATAATTTGATACTCAGCATGCCTAGGCGTTGTACGGCATGTATTGCATCGTCCGGGAGACATACTCCATATTAACCATCATACTAACCATCTTATACTGTTTTTTGTAAATAGGTTCTTTTTTGAAATTTGCTCCAGGGCATAAAAATCGCAATTTTTATTAATTATGTCAAACATATAGCATCTTTTTGCTCTTTACCTTTTTGTTTAATAAATAGACTTTACAAATAAATCAAATTTGTTTTGCTTCTGTCTCTTTCCTTGCCTGAACTTCATTATTCTTAATTTATGGACATGAGTGTAGTTTATTTAATGGATAAAATTATATCGATTAATTTTAATTTTGAATTAAGCAGTCAGATGAATTTCGTCAAAAGAAATTTTGATTTGATCAGAAAATAGTTTAATAGAATTACTTATTTTAAGAATGTCTATCGGAATAAATATTAAATAAAAATACTTTTCTTCTTTTTCATACATTCAACTTTTTCTGGGTATACAAAAGGCAAGAAATATTAATAAAAATACCTTGAAGAGAACTATTGAATTATTCATGTGTTTTTCTAAAAGGAGAGGAGGAAAAAATGCACCTTATTTTTAGGAGATTTATCTTCCGGAACTGTAAGCTTGAAGGAAAAAAAAGTTTCTTCGGGTTGTATTTCACTAGAAGCTTATCAGAATTTTCTGAGGAGATACTTATGTTTACGTATTTATGAACAAGCGTCTTTTTTTCCCCCTTCGAAATCTGAGCTTAGTTCAGACGAGAGATAAATTGAAAGATTTTCCACAACTTCGAAACACTTTTGGACAGGCTCTGTCGTGAAAAGACGCTTAAATGTTAACGGAATGACTTTTAGAAGAATTTTGTAAGCTTTGAGACTGGCATCAGTAAAAGTGAAAATATTTCTTCTCTCCTTTTTTTTTTAATTCTCAGTTAGCATTTATTATATAACTTTTTGACTTAAATAATGTAATTAGATAAAATAATTTATCTGTATGTTTTTTATTTAAGGACATGAAAGTTATTTGGATTCATTTCAGTTCAAAATTAAGCAGTCAGACGATTTTTGATTTAATCAGAGAATAAAATTTTAATAAAATATCGTATTTTAAAGATATAGCATATATCTAAATAAATAAATATTGAGAAAATAGTAATTCAGTTTAGTGGGCATTCTAATTCAATTCAATGTGTATTCTTTGATATTTGTTTCACAAATTATTACATATTTGACTTCCTTACTGAAGCCAATAGTAGTATTTTTTCAGAATATTAAAATCAAAAAATTTCAGAACTGAATAGATTAAATATGCAAACAAATACGGAAATTGTTGTCAAAAAAATTAAGCAGTCAGACGATTTTCACCAAAAGATTTTTTTAATTGATCAGCGAACAAAATTTTAATAAATTTTCTTATTTAAGGATATTACATATGTCTACTGGAATAAATATTTAGAAAAAATTAATTCAATTCAGTGTGTATTCTAATTAAATTCAATAAACATTCTTTGACGTTTGTTTCTCAAATTACTACTTGTTTGACTTCTGTAATAAAGCCAAAAGCAGTATTATTTTTTTTAGAATATTAAAATAAAAAATTTGTAGAACTGCAAAAAGACTAAATATGCAAAAAAGTATGAAAATTTATGCGGAAAATTTTCTTTTAAGAAAAGAATTAATAACTTAAATTTTGTTTTGAATGAGAGACAAAGAAATAATTTAAATTATCTTGAATGGACGATAACACTGATATATTAAAAATAAAGAAAATATTAAATTTATATATGAACAAAGATGTCATAGAACATATCCCCTGTCTTTTATATGTGCGGACATCTATCTATTAAAGTCACTTCTCTCTTGCAGAAAATCAGCCGTGAACATTAAATGTCTTGTCAGCCTGCGGATAGACGATGCACCGCTCAATATTTATCCATCCCAGCGTATTAATGAAGGCATCGTGCTCTAATAAACGAAACTGTCGCCGTCTGCTGAGCTTTCCTTAAACCGCACACTGTCTGCTTCCATCTATTTTTATTAGCAGCATTACACGCAATCTAAATCTATTCAGGAAAATGTCGTGTTCGACATTATCTATACCTCAGAGTCTTACGATACGTGCATTAAGTTAATTTAGTTTAACTAATTTGGAATCTTAAAATTAATTCATTACATTTGTATGGTTCTTGTACAAAAAAATTACTTCCATACCTTTGACATTACAGTTTTTTGCATACATATATGAAATTTTATTCATGAAAATAATCAATAAACAGTTAAATGGTATTTTGTAATATCAACATTTCTACACGAAAGAAGATTCTTTAAAAGGCAGTAATTTAAGAAATATTCTTAAAATCAGTTTTTTGTTATTTTGGAAAAATATATTGATATGTCCCGAGGTATCTATAAAAAGAATCCACTGCGTTATTGATTTAATTTTGTTTGTTATAAAACAAACAATGCAAAAAGGGCAAAAAAAATGCAAAACAGGTAACACGAAATTTCAGAACGGAAGCAAGTCGAAATTCGACAGAGATCAGAATAATTAACTTTCCGGAGGCATTTTTTATTTAATAAATCGAAAACCGTATCATTATCATTTGAAACATTTGAAATGGGAAATATATTGAAAAACCTATCAATACCATTTATAAAATTTATAATGTTAATGTAACTTTTCAATTTTCATATATCTGTTTACTCTTAAAAAACATTCATAATCAACCCTTTCAACTTCAATTCATCAACGTTTTGAAACTAAAATGTTTTAATAAAGTATACGAGATTCCTTAAAAAACATAATTTTTTATTGTGAAATTTCATTTTCTTCGTATACTTTTATATAATATAATTTTTCTAGCCTTTTATGGCAAATCTTTTTATTTTCAAAAAAACATTTTAAGTCCAAATTATTCTAGAAAAAAAAAAAAAAAAAAAAAGAACATGCTTAATACATATTTTAAAAAATTAAAAAATTTACAATAAATAAAAAGATGTTTTTAAAGATCCTCGTGTACATTATTTTTTAAAAAAATTCTGTTTTAAAAATGTTGATAACCTGAAATTAAACAGAATGTGGAGAAGTTTCAAAGGGAACAATTTTTGTCATTTTACTGTATGAGACATTTTACATCATGAGTTGAGTTGTATTATTTTTTTCACCTTTCCCTATATTTTCTTTTTTCATACATTCAACTTTTTCTGAGTAGACAAAATGCAAGAAATATTGATAAAAAAATACATTGAAAAAGACTATTGAATTATTCACGTGTTTCCTAAAAGAAGAGGGAAAAAAAATGCGCCTTATTTTTAGGAGATTTATTTTCCGTAACTGTAAGTTTGAAGGAAAAAAATATAACTTTCTATTCTATTCCCTATATTCTATTCTACTAGGTTCTATTTCACTAGAAGCTTATCAGAATTTTCTGGGGGAGAAACTTATGTTTATGTATTTATGAATAATCGTTTTTCCTTCCGAAATCTCAGTTTAGTTCAGACGAGAGATAAATTGAAAGATTTTCCCCAACTTCGTAACCCTTTTTGGACAGGTTCTGGCTTGAAAAGACGCTTAAATATTAAAGACATGACAGTTTTAGAAGAGTTTTGTATAGTTTTGAAATTGGCATCAGTAAAAGTATAAATATTTCTTCTTTCTTTTAATATTCATGTTTGGTAATTATTTCATAAATGTCTAACTTAAATAACATAATTAGATAAAATAATTTATCTACATCTAGTTTATGTAATGATATAAAATTATATCGATTCATTTCAATTCAAAATTAAGCAGCCAGACGATTTTCGCCAAAAGATATTTTGATTTGATCAGCGAATTCCATTTTTAATAGAATTACTTATTTTAAGGAAGTTGCATATGTCTACTGGAATAAATATTTAGGAAAAATTAATTAAATTTAGTGTATATTCTATTTCAATTCAATGTGTATTATTTGGCATTTGCTTCACGTATTATTATATGTTTGAATTCCATAATGAAGCCACAAGACACCAAATGCAGTATTATTTTTCAGAATAATAAAATAAAAAAATTATAGAATAGTAGTATTATTATTGCATAGACTAGAATTATAGAATAGAAAAATTTGGTAGATTAAAATTGAATAGAATAATTGCATAGATTAATATTATAGAATAGAATAATTGCATAGTCTAGAATTATAGAATTGATTAATTGTATAGACTAAATATGCAAACTTATCTTCAAAATAATGTCGAAAAATTTCTTTTTGGAAAAAGAATTAATAACTTAAATATTTTCCAATAACAGACAAAAAAAAAAAAACTTTAAATTTACTTGAATGGACAATAATCATGACATATTAAAAATATTAAATTTATACATGAACAAAGTTGACATAGAACATATTCCTTGACATTTTAAAGTGCGGACATCTCTCCATTAAAGTCACTTCTCTTTTTGCGGAAAATCAGCCGTCAACATAAAACGTCTTGTCGGCCTGCCGATAGACGATACACCGCTCATTATTTATCCCTCCCAGCCTATTTATGAAGGCATCGTGCTCTAATAAATGAAACTGTCGCCGTCTGCTAAGCCTTCCTTCAACCACACACTGTCTGCTTCCATCATTAGCAGCATTACACGCAATCTAAATCTATTCGGGAAAATGTCGTGTTCGACATTATCTACTCCTTAGAGTTTTACACGACACGTGCATTCAGTTAATTTAGATTAACTAACTCAGATTCTTAAAATTAATTCATTACATCTGTATGGTACTTAAACAAAAAATAAATTTCATATATTTGCCATAGAAATTTTTCTTTTAATTATTTTTGAAATTTATAAAGTTCTTATTTATATATTTGTAAATGTTCATTTTCAGAAGGTGATATGATTAAAATTGGCCTGACTTCCATGTCTGGCGCTAGGGGCCCCCAGGTTTCAGGTTCGAGTCCCAGCGGTGCCATGGATGTTTGTAGTGGTTCAGAATCTATTTTAAAACGTAGGTCAAAGCCTAATATGATTGTAGAGTATTTGGTGTTGGGCGCAGAACCCTACCCCGTAAAAAAGAAAACATTTTCCTTCTTCAATTCTGCCAATAAGCAGATGACCTTTGCCCACCATGGGGCTGTTGAGCCGATGATGACGATATATTTCAAAAAACACTTATTAAAAATACTTATAATCAATTATTTCAAACTTCAGATTATCTACAGTTTAAAATTTAAAAAAATATATTTTACTAAAGTATATGAGAATCCTCATAGAACCTGAATTTTTAAATGCAGAATTTCATTCTCTTTTTTATAACACACTTTTGCTATCATTTCTTCATAAGTTATTTTTTATTTTCAAAAGAATGAATGTAAAATTCAAATTATTCCAAAAATATAAAACGTGGTTAATACGATTTTTAAAATGCTAAAAATTTTACAATAAATAAAATGATGTTTTATATGGATCCTCGTGTACATTATTTTTTTTTTAAATTCAGTTTTAAAATGCTGATAATTTGAAATTGAATAGAAAATGTAGTGAAGATTCAAAGGGACCAATTTTTGTGATTTTCTGTATTAAAACAATCATCAGCATCATGAGTTGAGTTGTATAATTATTGTTTTTCTTTTCTTTTCTTTTTTTTTTTTTCATACTTCAACTTTTTTGAGTAAACAAAATACAGGAAATATTAATAAAAATACATTTCAAAAATACTATTGAATTATTCACATGTTTTCCAAAAGAAGAGGGAAAAAAATGCACCTTATTTTTAGGAGATTTATCTTCCGGAACTGTAAGCTTTAGTAAAAGGTTTCTTCGGGTTGAATTTCACTGGAAGCTTATCAGAATTTTCTGAGGGAGATACTTATGTTTATGTATTTATGAATAAACGTCTTTTTTCCTTCGAAATCTCAGTTTGGTACAACGAGAGATAAACGAAAGATTTTCTCCAACTTTTTTGTTCAGGCTCTAGTGTGAAAAGACGCTTAAATATTAAAGCCACGGCAGTTTTTAGAAGAGTATTGTACTCTTTTGAAACTTGATTAAAAAGTATAAATCTTTCTTCTTTTCTTTATTATTCAGATAATTATATCTTAACTTTTTAAATTAAACAATGTAATCTGACAAAATAATTTATTTGTACTATCTAGTTTGTTTAATGATATAAAAATTATATATCGATTAATCGCTATTCAAAAATTAAGTAGTCAGACCATTTTTAGCCGAAAGATATTTTTGATTTCATCAGAGAATTGACTTTATAAAAAAGAATATAATAAAATAGATCCACGAATAGAATTTTAATGTCTTATATTAAAGATATTGCATACGTCTATTGTAGCAAATATTTAGAACAAATGATTTCAATTCAGTGTGTATTCTAATTCAATTCAATGTGTATTCTTTGACATATACTTCACAAATTACTGTATGTTTGACTTTCATAATTAAACCATAATACATCAAAAGCAGCATTATTTTACAAAATAATAAAATATTGTAGAATAGTTATATTATTATTGCATAGACTAAAATAATAACATACACTCAAGAGCCAAAACATTATGACCACCTGTCAATAACGAGTTGGCCCACTTTTTTGCGCGCAACACAGCTTCAACCCACCTTGGCATGGATGCCACAAGTCCTTGGTAGATGGCCGGAGACAGATTGTACCAGATGTTTAAGCAACGGTCACGCAAATCCGAGATATTGCGAATTGGTGGTCTTTGAACTCTGAGCTGCCATCCCAGGACATCCCAAATGTGTTCTATCGGATTGAGATCCGGTGAGTTAGGCGGCCAGGACATTAACTGGATGGAATTCAGCATCATGTTCCTGGAACCACTCCAACACAATTTTAGCCTTGTGACAAGGGGCGTTGTCCTGTTGGAACATTCCATTTCCAGCTGGAAAAACAGAGGCCATGTAAGGGTGCAACTGGTCCGCAATGATGTTCAGATACCCTGTAGCATTCATGGTCTGTTCTACCACAACCACAGGTCTTAGAGACGCCCAAGAGAACGTACCCCAAAGCATAATACCGCCGCCACCGGTTTGTGTATGACCTACTGTACATTGAGGGAGCAACTGTTCGCCTGGAAGACGGCGTATCCTGATGAATGAAAGGACAAACCGTGATTCATCTGAGCAGGCAACTCTCTCCCACTGATCCATGCACCAATCACGATGTTCCCGGCCCAGCGCAGGCGCAGTTGACGATGACGCTTGGTCAGTAAAGGCGTGGACGTTTGCGTGGCGTGGACGTAAAGTGGGACGTTTGCGTGGCGTGGACGTAAAGAGTGGGACGTTTGCTGCGTATATCCATCCTGCTGGTTTCACCATCATTCAACCACTTTGCATAAGTACTAACAACTGTAGATCGCGAACAACCCACGAGTCGTGCAGTTTCGGAAATACTTGTTCCGAGCCTTCGAGTCATTACAATCTGCCCTCTATCAAAATCGCTTAGATCCGCAGCCTT
This sequence comes from Caerostris extrusa, assembly GCA_021605095.1. Taxonomy (NCBI): domain Eukaryota; kingdom Metazoa; phylum Arthropoda; class Arachnida; order Araneae; family Araneidae; genus Caerostris; species Caerostris extrusa. Next base: position 69,440 of record BPLR01012247.1, on the reverse strand, counting down.
TCCCATCACACACAGAATTGAGTGAAAGAAGGATTCTTCAGACTCTCCAGCAGCAGTTAAATACCCCTTCCACCTGATCACGTGCCTTCCACGTCATCCAGGCGAGTTCATTGCAAATGTAGGGGTGGTCATAATGTTTTGACTCTTGAGTGTAGATTAGAATTATGGAATAGAATAATTGCATAGACTAAAATAATAAATACAATCATTTCATAGACTAGATTAATGGTATAGACTAAATATGTAACCTAATCTCGAAGAAATTTATTTCGAAAAATTTCTTTTTTGAAAATAATAAATAATTTAAATGTTTTCCAATGACCAATGAAAAAATAATTTTAATTACCTTTAATGTACAATAGCGCTTACATAAAAAACTAAAGAACATATTAAATATATTAAATATATATGAACAAAGTTGACATAGAACATATTCGATGCCATGTATCTGATGCGCGACATCTTTCCATTAAAGTCACTTCTCTCTTGCAGAAAATCAGCCATGAACATTAAATGTCTTGAAATGTCATAGAAGAAATCACCTGGACGAGTTCACACGTGGAAGAATGATCGGAAAGCTGGAAGAGGGGCGTACTGTCACTAGTGTAGCTGCTGAGTTCGGAATCAACAAAAGTGTTGTTTTGCGCGCTTGTTCCAAACCACAGGTACATCTGTTAGAAAGGTTGGTGGTAGCCGCCCGAGGAAGACAACAGCAGGGGATGACCGATATATACCGGCAGGCGAAAAGAGGCCGACAGCAGTCAGCAAGCGCCATTGCTCAGCAACTCTGTACAGCAACGAGGCGACAAGTTCGCGGTTTACTGTGGCCAGACGCCTTCACAAAGTGGGCCTATTCCCCCGCCGTCCTGAACGCCGCCTCCCGTTGAAAGTTGGCCACCGACGCCACCGTTTACAGTGGTGCAGAGAGCATAAAAACAGGACAACTGATCAATGGAGTCGTGCTGTACGGATGAGAGTCGGTTCTGTACCAGAAGCGATTCTCGACGCGTTTTGAATTGGAGAGAGAGTCGGGACCTGGTTTTATCCCAGTAACCTCAAGGAAGGTGGTTCTGGGGTTCTTGTCTGGGGAGGCATTTTGCTGAACGGGCGAACTGAGCTCCACGTTTTCGACAGAGGGTCTGTAACCAGGTATCGCTATTGTGAGGAGGTACTCCTTCCCCATGTGCGTCTGTTACGAGGTGCCATTGGCCCAGACTTCATTTTTATGGATGGCAATGCACGGCCACATAGGACTCTTGCTGTTGAGGAGCTACTGGAAAGGGAAGATATCACTCGAATGGATTGGCCAGTGTACTCCCCAGATTTAAATATCATCGAACATATGTGGGATGCTTTGGGGAAACGCATTGCAGCACTCTTACATCCTCCGGAGAACACCCAACAACTCAAACAGATGCTGATTGTGGAATGGGCACTCCTATCGCAAGAAATGTTGCACCAGCTGGCTCTGAGTATACGGAGACGGTGCGTAGCAACCATTGCAGTGAGGGAGGGCATATCCCATATTAAGGAACATCTTCTTGTTATTCTTCCTCTTCGATAGACAATCATAAATCACGATACTATGCGTTCAATAAAGCTTGTTTTTGTTTGATTCCATACCGTTTTCCTTTTCAGCGCCGATGCTTTCGTCATCCTTTACGTACATGATACTCTCCTTCATTTCTGAATGTCATGTCTCTCAAATGATTTCTCGTGGAGTTATGGCAAAAACCCCACCTGTTGCTTAAGTTTTGCACACCAGTGTACTTCGTGACCTTTTCGCCAAAAGTAAACCCATATTGTTCCACAACTACCGTATTCATACCGTGCGACTTCTGGCTATTTCCTAAATTCAAAAGACCACTCCGAGGACACCGTTTTGAGTCTATTGAAGAGACTCAACGTGAATCGCCGCGCCCTTTGAAGACTATCCCTGCCGATACCTTTTTAGCATGCATTGAGGATTGGAAAAAAAGTTGCCATAAGTGCATTGTGTCCAAAGCCCTTTTTCTATACCAGTGGACAAAGTTTGATGCCCTTCGGAAAACATATTTTTCTGATATATATTTTACATCATTTTGCATCTATTGAGTTCTCTTCAATCTTAAATAAGCTCCTAACTATTGTAGAGCCTCTGCCTAAATGCAAACAGTTTAATATCTGAGTAAAAAGAGACTAAAATATAGATATGCTATGGTTCTAATTTGTGGAGTGGTGCATGTCTCATGTTTTCAAACCTTTCACGAATAAATTTTATTTCATATGAATCGATATTCATGCATAAAAATGGCATTGAAAAGAATACAGACATTAACAAACTTGACTTAGTTGCATATTCAAATCTTGAATAAACATTTTAATGTGCTTTTTCAAAAGAATTTGAATAAATGTCTACAGTTTGGATTAACTTTATTTTATTTTACTAATTTTCAAAAGTATGAAAGCAAAAGCAATAAAAGTTATATTAACCATCGCACTAATAAAAAAAAAAAAAAAAAGAACTTTTTCCTCGCCATTTTAATGAAATAATTTTTTTCTCATTTCAAATTCCTGCAACTCATAAAAAGAGTTTTGCTGAAGCAATTAGGAGTTCAGATTTAGATTTCTTTTTTTTCTCTTACAAGAAAAGATGAAAGTTTTTAGAAGAGTCTGAAACCATTCAAACATTTTTTTATTCCTTTTTAAGGAAAAATAAAAAAGTTTTCGTTCACTTTAGTTTTCTGAAAGGGAATACCACGGCAGGATTAATCATTGTTGGTTTTATAATTTCGAAAATAGTTTTGTTTCACAAAACACACTTAAGCGATACAGGGTTTTATTCTGCAAAATGCTTTTTAAACTTTAAAACGAACTAATGCTTTCCTTCTGAGGTATTGAATGATACTAAACTTCATTTTTTATTTATTTCAATAATTCAAGTAACTTTTTTTTTCAGACATTCTTATGAAATTGTAAGAACAAAATAGTTGAGACACCGTAAAATAAGAAAGGTTAAGCTTTTATTAGGTAAAAAATTTAATTTACTTCATGAAATTATTTTATGCACCACAAAAGATTCGAATTTTATAAAAATGTTTCTTTCTTGCACACAATAATTTGATTTGTGTTTGATGTTAGAATATAATGTGGGAATTATTTCTGTACAGAAACTTATCAAAATCATTGATATTGGAAAACAAACATTGTATCGGATAAAATTTTAAAAGGAAAAAGAGAAAATTTTATAGTTATTCATATTAAGTTTATTATAAATTGCAATTATTTTTTATTTGTAATTTTAATCTATTGCTCATTGCACGAAAAAAAAAAAAAATGAAATAATTTGCAATATTTGTAATTTTCAAATAATTATTAAACACATACACTGAAGTGACAAAAGTCATGGATACCTCTTAATATCGTGTCGGCCCTCCTTTCGCCCGGCGAAGTGCAGCAACTCGACGTGGCATGGACTCAATAAGTCGTTGGAAGTCTTCTGCAGGAATATTGAGCCATGCTGTCTCGATAGACATCCATAATTGTGAAAGCGTTGATGGTGCAGGATTTTGAGCACGAACAGACCTCTCGATGATGTCCCATAAATGCTCGATGGGATTCATGTCGGGCGATCTAGGTGGCCAGATCATTCGTTGGAATTGTCCAGAATGTTCTTCAAACCAATCGCGAACAGTTGTGGCCCGGTGACATGGCGCATTGTCATCCATAAAAATCCCATCGTTGTTTGGGTATATGAACAATGAACTGAGTAGCTGAGTAACATGAGTAGCTGAACATAAGCATTTCCAGTCAATGTTCGGTCCAGTCGCACCAGAGGACCAAGTCCATGCCATGAAAAACAGCCCACACCATTACGGAGCCACCACCAGCTTGAACAGTGCCTTTGCTGACAGTTTGGGTCCATAGCTTCGTGGGGTCTGCGCCACACTCGAACCCTACCATCAGCTCTTACCAACTGAAATCGTGACTCATCGGACCAGGCCACGGTTTTCCATTCATCTAGGGACCAACCGATATGCTCACGTGCCCACGAGAGTCGCTGCAAGCGATGTCGCTCTGTCAGTAAAGGCACTCGAGTCGATCTTCTGCTGGAATAGCCCAAGAAAGCCAAATTTCTCCGCACAGTTCTAGCAGACAAGTCCCTTGTACGTCCCACATTGATTTCTGCGGTTATTTGACGCAGTGTTGCTTGTCTGTTAGAATTTACGACTCTTTGCAGACGTCGCCGGTCTCGGTCGTCAAGTGCAGGCGGTCGACCACTGCGCTGTCCATGGTGGGATGTTATGCCTGAAATTTCATACTCTCGGCACACTCTTGACACAGTGGATCTGGGAATGTTGAATTCCCTAACGATTTCCGAAATGGCATGACCCATGCGTCTAGCTCCAACTAACATTCCAAAAAGTCTGTTAATTCCCCGTCGTGCGATCATCATCACGTCAAAACCTCTTCACATGAATAACTTGAACAGAAATGAAAGTTGCGAAAGCACTGCGCATTTATACCTGTTCTACGCGATGCTACTGCCATCTGAAAATTTGCATATTGCTATCCCATGACTTTTGTCACTTCAGTGTATTAGAGTTATATAAATAATCAGTTTAAATTTGAACATATATTTAATCGTGTTAAACTGGGATTTAAAATTAAAAATACTAGCAATGTGCTGGAAATATACAGATGAGGATTTAAAAGCTATTGTTAGATATTATATAATAAAACAATCGAATCTTATAGCTTAAGTTTAGATTTTGCATTTTTTTTTTCTCGAAACAATAAATATTTCCTTACTGTATGTTTCTCAAAGATTAAATAAATTATAAATCAACATTTTAAGGCATTCATTTGTGTGTTCAAACAATTGTAAAAGTGAAACAAAATAAAATGAAGTAAAAAATAGTATTAAGACAAAAATAATGCAAGCGTAACAAAAACGTGTTTGAAAATTCAATGACATAAGAATCACATGCATATTTCTTGTAGATGTTATAGAAATAAAAATATATTACTTCGAACAGGTTTTCTGTCTAAAGAATACAGGAAATAAATATTTTTAAAACGCTCCATATTTTCTCCTGGAATTTAAAAATTCAAATATTTTCAACAAAATTCTTATATATAATATCTGCAAATTCTGACGCAACAGCCCCAAGGCCGTCTGCCTACTGCCAGGTTTCGAGACAGGATATGTTTATCTTTTTACCTGATAGGGTTTTCAGCCATACAAATATATTAGACCCGGCCCTACGTTTTAAAGAGGATTCTGGACCACTAAAAGCATCCATGACATCGATGGGACTCGAACACAAAACTTGTTTCACCTAGTGCCAGTCCCTCGGCCTTCAGGCCCATCTTTATATTCACCGATCCTTATAAAAACGTTTGTATTTTTTAATTAAATTATTCTAACTGAATCTGTAGGAATTTTGCAAAGTACTCAATCAATAAACAAATATTTCATTTATATACAGGTATTTTTATTCTATGTAGTAATATTTTTTGTACATATTCTTATGCTATATTATACAAGGATACATTATACTTGTAGGATGGATATTAATATTGTTCCAACATGTTATAATGAAAATCATGTAAGAAAACTCAAAAAAGACCCATAACCTTACTACTTTGAATTCTTGAAGTCTTTTCAAACAGAACTGACCGTTGACGTTCAACGACAGCTTATTCTTTTGTGCACTTATCGGTTTTCTATATTTTTTTTCTAGCTGTCCAGATATCGAATGGAATAGAAAAGAATAAGAAATATAATTGCTTTTTTTCTTCAGCTTAATAAATTCTTTTTCTGAAGAGGTTGAAAAAGGAAATCATCCACGGAAATTCATGAAAGAAATGGTATAAGAATAAACGATAGTTTTTTTAAATATTTTTGAGGATTACCTTTTTTTTCAGTTTCCCATTGATAAAATGTTGTTTATTTTAAATAATTTCTCTTATTATGTTCCAGCATCAAATTCTCTTCCTCTTAACCTATCATCATCTTTACCTTTGTGGAAAAATCATATCCTATTTGCAGAAATTGCAGTTAACAACTTTCAACAGCTTAGTGATATTAATAAATTAAGCTGAAAATGCAGAATATATACTTCAAAAATACGAAAAATTCAAAATAAAATAATTCTAATAATTTTTTAAGTTAAATTTGCTTAGGTGTGTTTTAAAACCAGGTTTAAAATATTTTAGGTTTTGGTTAAAACTATAATTAGAATGTCTTTAATTTAAAGTCAAAATCAATAACTACTTTTAAGTTTAGGAAGTCTTTGAAAATAAGTCGGAACAAAAAATTTCTATTGCCCTTTAAATATGTTTTACTTTTAAAATAAAGAGACCGCTTTAAACTCTAATAAGTAAGCAACTCTTCTAAGTAATTTAGGTTGTAATTGCTTCTAGTTACTCATCTAAGTAAATTATAGGTTTCTTTATATAGAACTAATTATAATATATTTTTGCTTTATATTATTGCACCTTCTTCAGGGAAAACACTTTCTTAAGTACTTTATATTATTGTTGTTTGTAATTACTTCTAGTTACTGTTCTAAGTAACGTTACAGTAAATTCTAAGTTACTCTTTATATTAAAAATACTAATTATAATAATAAATTTACTTAATTTAATTTCACGTATTTCTGGAAAAACAAGTTTCTACATTATTTTTGGATTTTATTCTCAATTTATTATTCTGCGTTTTAACAAAAATACGTTATGATTCGAAACTAATTTTTATTCAAAATGAGCTTTCCAAAATAATAAAAGCTCTTATTTAAGCACACAAAGGAGAATGAATGGCTTATACTAAAAATAAAAACCTTTCCTTTTTTAAATGTTTAAATATTTCTTTAAATGCAAATATTTACTCATACCACCCTTATACCAGTAAAAAATAAATTTATCCCATCTTACAAAAGACTTTAAACATGTTTTTCTCTTTTTTTTTTTTTAGAATAGTATCTTCAATAGCCCCAGAATATTTAATTATATCAATCGATAAGACGACAAAATGCTCTTCACCATGAATATTAGATATGTTTATCTTGAGGAGTTTCCTTTAAGTTAACTATTTTAAGAAAAAAGGTTCATAATACCTCAAGGAAAGATAAGCTTCACCGAGATATTCTAACAAAAAAAAAAAAAAAGAAGAGATCTCCCTTTCAGGAAGCGCAACAATAAGATAAGTTCACCAGGAAGCTTTGTGTTCCGCATTATCTTCATCCCGTGAAGCTTTTCTATCAACAGAGATTGTAATTATCCCGAGAGGATAGATATAAAAGGAAAGAGCTCTTTGAGGGGAAAAAGATGCCGTAAAGATTTTCGACAGCGTGATGCAGGATTAGAAAATCTCTGAGTCATTATAAATAGCTTAGGCCCAACAACGAAAAGGAAAGTTTGTATTCTTTACTGGAGAACCATTAAAACACCGATACGCAAAACTTAAAGACTTTTATTTCCTTGTATTTGCAAAGAAATTACCTGGAGATAGGAAATTCAGAATGCAGAGACATTATTTTGTACTTATGAAAACAGCATATTAACGCATAAATAAATAGAGTATGGAATTATACAAAAAAAAAATATTAAAAAAATGCTTATCTGGCAAAGAAGGAGAACTACAAACAGATATCTCTTAGTAAGTGATATAACTTTCTTTAATTGTAACTATTGCTCGACTCCTTAATCAACATCTGATTTATAATTTGTTGCTAAGGGAAGTGTGCCAATTTCTCAATGAGCATCTATTTCAGATGTCCTGTGTTGGGTGAGGTTGCAAGGCTGATCACTATCAGCATTTCTTACATTTGTACAACGGCCTGAGGGCCGAGTATCTGGCTCTGTGGCATTTGGTACCAGCAGGGCTTCTGGTTTGAAACCTCACTGTGTCATGGATGTTTCCCCTTGGTTTGGAATCACACGCTAAATTGTTGGTCCATTTTTAATTAGCCCACAGTTTGCAAAAAAATGATAGTATAGCAACAAGGCAAACCAAATTTGCAATTGTGCCCTTGGTTTGAAAATGCTTTCCGAGATTATTAAGGGAAATATTTATTCATCAATTGCGTTTGTCACAAGACACGTCCCCTCCCGTTATCTGTTACGTCTCTTTCCTGATATTTGCATACAAATCATGTCTGTATGGAAATTGGTGTTCATTGTACTTATCGCAAAAACCCCTTTTTTTCTACAATTGTTGAATTCAGTTATTGCTTAATAACTAATTATATTTTTTAAACATACAAAGGTTTAAAACATTTACCCACCTTCCCAAATCTTTTTTGCATGAAATAAATTGTTTAATTTTGTGTTAAATGATCCCTCCCTAATATTTCTCTCAGGTGATTTCTTGAGGAACTATTGAAGAAATTGTAGCTTAAGTTTTTCGCACGCTGTGTTCATTCAGCGGAGTTAATCTCTCTCAGGATTAGTAGGCCTTGTTGTTGGGATGCTCTCTTTTTGTCCAACGAAACTCGGAAAATAGAGAATTTATCTGCGCATCTGAACTTTTACCAGGACTTTTCATTACTCGATTCTCAGTCACCTTTCTGCCAAGAGAGTTTAAAGAATTTTTTTATTATTTTTTTTTATAAAGAGGCTTTTATGAAGGGAAGAATTCAGTTCAATTTACTGAAGAAATTGAGGCATTTATTTGTTAGTAGATGAAAGGCTATACTAGAAACATATTGTATGTTCAGGCAAATATACAAGATTCTTTTAATTAAAATAAATTACATTTGTGTATAAGACACATAAAAACCAATCAGTCGCAGGATTTGGTTACAAAGTTAGGCTATAATGGAAAGCCATCGAATTATTTTTAAAAACTACAACAAATACTATCTTTTGTAAAAAGGAATTTTATGTGTTAAAATAAGTACAATTATATTTTTAAAAATAATTTTGGTGCATTTTTTTTTTTGTATTTCGTACTAGAAATATTTATATTAAATCTAAAAGAACATTTTAAGATTTTGTAAGTAATTTAAGCTATTAAATATCACTCATTAAATGATATATAACAATATACCTTAAAATCCTAATATGCACATTATAAAACAAACCTTCCTAAGACAAAAATAGATCACTAGGCAAAATAATAAAACAAGCTCATCATAATATAACACCTTAAAAGAAAATTTATCGTATTAATTGTAAGAATCTTCGAAGGCATTTCAGTTAATCTTAAACCATTGTAAATAATGAATTTATTTTAAACTCTAATTAGATACACAATAGCGGTTTTTCTTTTTATAAAAAAAATATCAAAGAGTTTTTCAACAAAAGCGCTAGGCATAATAGAATAAATGTTATTCAGTGGTTTTTTGATATTTACTTTGTAATCTTATCCTATTGTTCTAAATAATTGTCAATAAACTGTAAAAGTGATAAAAATTGTGATAAATTTAGAAAATTACCTGGCCACACTCTCTTTCTGATAATTTTTTACGGATCAAAATCCTCATTTTGGAAGTATTTTAACCATTTTTTCATTGACAAATTTTTTCAACTGCATACTTCCCGTATAGATTCACAATGATTCGATTCTTTTCTTCCAACTAAAGAATAAAAGTAAAAATTTCCGCAACTATTACTTTTTCGTTGTAACATTCAAAGAATTTAAAGCTTGAAGAAAACTTAATTTAAATTGTTTAAGATTGTATATTTAAGTTTGCAATTTTTCTCAATAAAATGCATTTTTTAAATAACTTTACGATAAATATTTTGTAAAATAATTTTTAAAGATATATTTACTCAGATGTGTTTAAAAATAGTTAAAATATTTTAAGTTTTCGTCAAAACTATAATTAGAATTTCTTTAATTTAAGTCATTAACTCATTTTAAACTTAGGAATTGTTTCAAACTTCTAGAGAGAAACAATGAAAAAAAATTACTATTGCATTTTAAATCTGCTTTAATTTTTGAATAAAGGAAGTGTTAAATTAATTTCTCTTTTTTTTTCTTCCTTCTAAATAGTTTATAGAGTTATTTGTAATTACTGCTAGTTACACTTCTAAGCAAAATTCTAAGTAACTCTCATTTTGAAAGTCCCATTTATAATAATACATTTTACTTTATTTCGTCGGGGCCTGGATAGCCGAGTGGCTGGCGTTCGTTACCACGGGTTTCGGGTTCGAGTCCCGGTGGTGCCATGGATATTTGTGCCTAAATTTAAAATTAGTTGGAATCCACTTTAAAACTGTAGGTCCCGGTCACATATGAGTGCTGGGCGTAGGGCTGATTGCCCTACCCCGTTAAAAAAAAAAACAAATTTCTCGTCTCGGAATCTACCAGTAGGTAGACGGCCTTTGGCCCACACTGAGCTGCTGCGGCGATGATGATGATTTTATTTCATTGCTTCTGCTCCTGGGAAAATACTTTGGTACGTTATTTTGCATTTTATTTTTAGTTTATCATTCTGCTTTATAAAAAAAATTACATTTTCATTAAGAAATTTCTTACCTCCATTGTTTTTTAAATTTATGATTCAAAACTAATATTTATTCAAAATGAGCTTTACAAAATATCATTCTTAAGCATACAAATGATAATAAATGACTTATACTAAAAAAAAATATCTTCATTGTTGAGATGTTTAAACATTTCTTTAAATGCAAATATTTACTCATACTACCTTTATACAAGTAAAAAATAAATTTATCTAACCTTCAAAAGACTTTAAAGATGTATTTCCTTTTTTTTTTTTTTTTAAATAGTATCTTTAGTAGCCACGGAATATATAATTATGTCAATCGATAAGACGTCAAAATGCTCTTCACCAGGAGTTTTAGATATGCTTATCGTAAGAAGTTTTCTTTAAGTTAACACAGAAAAAAAAAAAAAGGTTCATTATACCTCTCAAGGAAAGATAAGCTCCACCAAGATATTCTGACAAAAAAGCAGTCTCCCCTTTCAGGAAACGCAACAATAAGATAACTTTATTAGGAAGCTTTGTGTTCCGCATTATCTTCATCCCGTGAAGCGTTTTATCAACAGAGATTGCAATTATCCTGAGAGGATGGATATAAATAAAAAGAGCTCTTTGAGGGAAAAAGATGCCGTAAAAATTTTGACAGTGCGATGTTGTACTTACCTGCTTTCTCAGTCATTATAAATAGCTTAGTTCCAAGAATGGAAAGGAAATCTTGAATTCTTAAATCGAGAACCAAAAAAACTTAAGCAATGACTTTGTTTGCTTGTATTTCGGAAGAAATCACCTGGAAATATGAAATTCAGAATGCAGAGACATTATTTTGTATTTATGAAAATAGCATATTAACGCGTAAATAAATGGAGTGCTTTCAGTACGGACTTATACAGAAAAAAAGTTTCAATCGGAAGAATAGTGTTTGTAAAAATGTTTATTTGGCAAAGAAGGCGAATAACAAACAAATATCTAATAGTAAGAGTTATGAATTACTTTAACTGCGACTGTTGTTTGGCACCTTCTCTCTTTATTCAACACATTTTTCCATAGTTGCTTAGGGAAGTGTGCCCATTTCTCAATGAGCACCTGTTGTTGTTCGTTGGGTGGGGTTATAAACCTGACCATCATTAGTATTTCTTCCAGTTATGCAACGGTCTGATGGAAAGCTCTCTGGCATTTAGCACCACATTCTTTAGGTTCCAATCCTGACAGAGGCATGGATGTTTGTTCGTGGTTCGTAATCCACTTTAAATTGCAGGTCCTCGTCTACTTAACTCAAAGTGACTAAAATAAGAACGTGCAGAAATGAATGTGGAGTAGGAAATTAAATTTATAGTTATATCCGTGGTTTGAAATGCTTTCCGAGCACTTTAAAGGGCACCTTTGTCCATCAGTTATGTGTATCACATTACACGACCCCTCACGTTACCTATGACGTCACGTCTTGTTACTCATATTTGCATACAACTAATCTCGCTATTGAATTTGGTATTCATCGTACTGATCGCAAAACACCGCTTTTCTACAAATCCCGCTACTATCCAATGCTTAAAAACTACATCGTGGCTTAGATTTTGAACGTCAGTGTATTTACCCTCCTTTTTAAATTACAATTGTAAATTACAATTTTCCTCATGTAACTCAGTGCTGTGCTATCTTCATATATGATCTGCGATTTCAGATTAAAATGAAATAAAATGTTCTATCAAAATAAAGTACATAAAAGCAAAAAAAAAAAAAAAAAAAAAAAAAAAAAAAACAAAAAAGATTAAAACAAATGAATAATGAATGTCTTTTAAAAAATTTCTAAAATCTTGCATAATTTTAAATTTAGCAATTTGTCATTAAAAAGAGAAGCATATGAAAAATAGAGTGCTTTTATTTCAAATCATCATAACATTAATTCCAAAATTTGAAGTCACATGTAATGATTTTCTCGAAACATTTCTCCCCATTTCTTTATCGGTCTACCTCTGTTTCGGCCCCAAAAGAACACGAAGAATTTTCATCACTTGTTTCTTTGAATGAAAAGCACTTCGTCTTGGTGGTGGTGGTGGGGGGGGGGCAGGGGGCTTTCTTCAGCTGTTTTTAAGCGAAATGGCTCTGAAGATTTCGCTCGAAATTCTTTTCACCGCATTTTCTGATGATTCGATTTCTGCTTTGTTGTAAAGCACGAAAACATTTTTTACTCATAGGGTACCACTTATATTCGTTGTCGTTATTATAGTTTTGGGGGAAAATAAAATGCAAACTTTATAAATTTATGTGGTTAAAGGATCTTAATTTTTTTAAGTTATAGATGAAAGAATTTTTTTACGAAAATAAAAGCTATCCAAAGTGGTTCACAAATCGTTAATTTTAAAGATAATTAAAAACAAGAGCACAAAAGAGATAAATTTGCTTAAATATTTCTTTTTTAAATGAAAATATTTACTCATACTACGTTCACACAAGTAAAAAATAAATTTATCAAATCTTCAAAAGACTTTAAAGATGTTTTTCCTTTCCTTTTTAAATAGTATCTTTAATAGCCACGGAATATTTAATTACATCAATCGATAAGACGTCGAAATGCTCTTCACCAGGAGTTTCAGATATGTTTATCTTCAGGAGTTTTCTTTAAGTTACCTATTAAAAAAAAAAAAAAGAGCACAGAAAAAAAAAGGTTCAATATACCTCTCAAGGAAAGATACGGACAAGTCTCCCTTTCAGGAAGCGCAACAATAAGATAACTTCGTTAGGAAGCTTTGTGTTCCGCATTATCTTCATCCCGAGAAGCGTTTTATCAACAGAGATTGTAATTATCCAGAGAGGATAGATATAAAAGGAAAGAGCTCTTTGAGTGGAACAAGATGCCGTAAAGATTTTTGACAGCGTGATGCATTATTACAACATCTCTGAGTCATTATAAATAGCTTAGTCCGAACAGTGAAAAAGAAAGCTTGTATTCTTAAATCGGAAACTATTAAAACACTGGTGCGCATAATTTAAGTAACGACATTTTTTCCTTGTATTTGCGAAAGAAATCACCTGGAGAAATTAAATGCAGAATACAGAGACATTGTTTTGTATTTATGAAAACAGCATATTAAAGTGTAAACAAACAGAATGCTTGCGGCATGGAATTATACAAAAAAAGTATTAAAAAATGCTTATCTGGCAAAGAAAGAGAACAACAAATAGATATATCTTAGTAAGAGATATGACATCCTTTAACTGCTACTATTGCTGGCTCTTCATCTCTCTACTCAACAGCAGATTTTCTCATAATTGCTGACGGAAGTGTGCCTATTTCTATATGAGCATCTGTTTTAGTTGTTCTGTGTTGGGTGGGGTAGTTACAAGCTTGACCACTATCAACATTTCTTACAGCTCTACAGTGGCCTGATGGCCAAGTGGCTAGTGCTTTAGTCTTTTGATACTACAGGTTTCGGATTAGAATCCTGGCTGTGGTATGAATGTTTGTTCGTGGTTCGGAATCCACGTTAAAATCTACGAATAGAATCAACGAAATCCACTTAATAAATAGAGAGTAAAGTCTTAAAAAATTGAAGGATTTTATTCAAAAATTGCAAATAATTTATTTGCTTCAGTAAATAGATTCTTTTTCAATGGCGCAATATTCCCAATGTGGTCCAAGGTTGTTTGGTTACTAGACAGATTCCGAAACATAAGATGTTTTCTTTTAATGAGGTAGGATTGGTCAGCACTCATTACAACCATATCAAATCGGGACCTATTGTTTAAAGTTGATTCCGAATCACTACAAATATGCATGGCACCGAACGCCAGAGCACTAGTCACTCAGCCATCAGGCCCCCAGTAACTAAATTCATCATCATCATCAGTGGCGCAACAGCCCCATGGTGGGCCAAGGCAGTTTGACTGCTGGCACATTTCAAGACAGGAGATGTTTTGATTTTATGGAGTATTACTGTCAGTCCTACACCCAAAGCTCTACAGTCGTATTAGATTGGGACCTATGGTTTAACGGGGATTTCGAGCCACTACAAACATCTGCGGCACCATCAAAACTCTAACCAGGAACCTGTAGCACCGAACGCCAGAGCGCTATTCACTCGGCCATCAGACTCCAGTAAATACATTTCATAAAGAAAATGAAATCAAAATAGCTTTACAAAAATAAATGTTTTCGTAATTTTTTCAAATTCCTTAATATTTTTTCTTTTGTTCATATAGCCTTTGAATTATAAACCTATTAAAGCTGCATTTCACACTCATCTGTTCCCATGCACGATGCCCTACGTGTAATGCAGAGGAATATCTTGAAGGCCAAATAAACGGAAATGGTAAAATCTTGTGGCAGATGCTAGGAATACCATTCTGCCAAGCAGTAATTAATGTCATGGTCATAGGAGATAAAATGAGAATTTTTCAGACATTGGTCAGATCATGATGATTACACGACTCAGCAAAGCAGTTAGGAAACTGCAATCATTTCACCAGTAAACGATATGCAGTAATTAGCACTTGTCTAATGGGATTGCTGCTGTTCTAACAACTATTCGGTGGAAAGGAAATTACCCGGTTTAAAGTCAGTTGGCGACCAATCGATAATTTGTCAGAGTGCTAGACAAATATACGGGACACAATGCAATTTTGAAAGAGAAAAGTTTTATACTAATTGAGAAATATTTTTCCATCTAAATTTTCATTTGACATATTTAAAATTTTAATTAATAAAAATTAAATTCATTTTGTTGCAATTAAGACTCTTCTATTACATTGCTGTGTTTGAATCCGTCTGATTTGGCTAATTTTCCACCCGATAGCTGGGCAAACTGCAACAGGGGAAAATTAAAACTTGGCGGATGATCACTTATGGCAAATAGGAGTTCTTGCATATAGACAATGAATACCTTGTTCGTTTTGTTTCTTATTCTACTTGGTCGACAGCAATATCTAGACCAAATCTATGAACCTGTATTCTCAGTGAGCAAGGAAAAGCCTCTACAGGACGGGAGAACAACTGGCTGTTCCCCAATCAATGCAAATCAAGATATGGGCAGGAGCTGTTTGATTGAAGCTACATTTAGGGCTAAGTGGGTAAAACTTATGGTCTGATGACGTTGAGCGAGAAGAATACAAATTCGGAACCTAGCAAGAGCAGTCTTTTGAATCTACTGCCCGTCCCAATTAACGTAGCACCAAACAGGTTACAATCATGTATAGAAGCCCTTCTCCAAAAGGCGTTAATAACTAATTTGACCCAAGAGGCAAGTTCCGAGAAGAAGAGACAGCCACCATTAGTAGAACTTTTACAACTACCCTCCTTGGACAGCTCATCTCCAATCTCGTTGCCATAAACACCCACATGTGACGGAATCCACTGAAAAATACATTATAATAATGAACACTCAAGCAACCCAAAAAGCTGGGCAATATTCACCTTCGCTCCATCACTATGTTTCCACCGTTCAACCAAATGCTGAACAGAACGTGTATAGCTCAGAATCCAAATGTCTGTACTGACACCCTCATTGATACAATAATTCAGAGACTCCTCAATAGTTATGAATTTTGCCCGAAAAATACCTTTATCGTGCATATAGATAATGAATATCTTGTTCGTGCATATATACAATGAATGATCCCTAATTTACGTGGTTTATGCCTGTGTGTTTGTAGCTATTACTAATATTATTTTTACGTATTCCCAGGAGTATGCATCATCAGATTGAAAACCCTTGGTCTGGAGCAGATCCATGGTATATATTGATTACATTTACAGCGCAAATAAACCATACAAGATAATATTCAGATGTTTTTGTGTTGCAATGAACTAAGGAACAATAACTGACTTAATGAAATTTAACATTTTATCTGTAATTCATGATATAAGATTTGTCGTAAGAACTTTCAATAAGTAGTGCACATAGATAATTTTCATAATGAAATGAAACATTATAATTATGATCAATGAAATTTAAGTAGCAGCAACTTACCATTTACAATTGTTTGTTGTCATTGATCAAATTTAATAGTGAAAATTGTCAGTAGCGATTTCAAATGTTCATCAGATAATTTGGATCTGTAAATATCTTTTGTACATTTCATTTTGGAGAATGTTTTTTCCAAGTAGTTCCCAAACCGGATAAAAAGCAAAGACCCCCACCGCGATTAGATGCATCATCCGCCAGCTAATTCCAAAACGAAAATTTGCGCCTTATTCAAAACTGTTGTTGGTATGATAAACTAACTCGATCTTAGTCCTTGGGACTTAGTGGACAGTTTGACCGCTAAAGTGCAGTGTGGGAAAAGTATGGAGACCTCTGGTCCAGAATATTATAAAACACTCATTACATTGATGAGCCGGTGTCATATGTGATTTATCGGTATAAACTCATTTTTCAGACTTCGGGCTTATTGGTAGAAAACAATAGTTGAAACCAAATCTAGCTTTGTTTACGTCACCTGGATAGGTTTGCATCACTTATCCCGTAATAAAGAATATTTTGTACACATTTTTTAAACAATTCTTATTTCTTTTTCTGCATCACGGGATATTTGGAATAAAGACTACAAACTTCATCATTACATTTTATGTCATAATCATGCTGTGATATAAGTTGTACAACCTAGCGTCTTCTTGAAGATATTCTGTGGGCCTTTTGGCTGCAAAGAATGACATTTCTTGGCTCGTAGCCCAGTGGTAATGTTCGCAGCTAGAGTGCAGGAAAGATCAGGAAAGGATAGGGTTGTCAGCAGTACGCCCAATGATCTACAGCCACATTAGACCGGGACCTGCAGTTTAAAGGGGATTCCGAATCACTACAAACATCCATTGCATTGGCGGGATTCGAACTCTGTGACACTGAGCATAAGAGAGTTAGTTACTCAACCAATAGGCCATTTTAAAGGGATTCAAATACTTCGTAGACAGATAATTTTATTGACTTGGTGCATGTATAACTCTATAAACTACATTTAATTATCATATTTAAAATTGTGTCTTGAATATAATTTTAAATAATGCATCTGGAAAAAAAAAAAAAAAAAAGGAATTTTAATGTATATATTTAAGTTATGAATAATTAAATATTAGTATTTAAAAGAATGAATCATGATTTTAAAAGTTAAACAAAAATTAATGTTAATTAAATGATAAAAACTGAATAAAGTAAGTAGTTATATATTAAATACATAGGAAAATAATTTTATGTAAATTTATTCCCCCTTCAAAAACAAAGTAATTTTTTTCTTTTTTTATCATATAAATATAATAAATAGCTGAACCATCATTGACTTTTTTATATTGGCTTTCTCTTCCATCATTTTTTAACAAAAGCATAGAAGAAATTGGCCATCTTAGCAGCGTGGATAGTATAACAACTTTCATTATTCCAATAAGTGTAATCTGGTAACAATCATATGGTATTTTCCG
Organism: Caerostris extrusa; assembly: GCA_021605095.1. Classification (NCBI taxonomy): domain Eukaryota; kingdom Metazoa; phylum Arthropoda; class Arachnida; order Araneae; family Araneidae; genus Caerostris; species Caerostris extrusa. The sequence continues at coordinate 51,602 of BPLR01012247.1, read as the reverse complement.
TCTCATATAGTCTGTTATTATCAGAACCTTCTTTACGGTGTTGTGATTTTGTTGTTGTAGTTGTTGATAACAAGATGAAGTATGTCCAATGAGATGACTTATGATGGATGGGGGGACAGCATGTAGTTTTTATGCAAATTAATCCATGCAACTCGAGTCTGTCCTATTCACAAAATCATGATCGATGGTGCGCTTTGCTGTCCTTTTTCAAACCTGTTAGTGCCTTTGAATAGAATAATCTCAAAAAATTGCACAGCCAATGATTAATGAACGTCTGCAACAACACGTTATTTTTTGCATCTGAATACAATGTTCTAATAGAATGATTTGGATTGATTCGAAGACACACATGCAAAAGAATAATGGCTGTTATGTTAAGAATAATACTTATTGAGTTTAAATAAAGGAGTTGACTTCGAAGCTCGACAATTTACGAATGTGTCTGTATTAGAGATGGGAGTAATAAAATCATACCCTGAAAAGTCTTTTATATACTAGAGAAATTAGGGAGGCGGGCATATGGTATTTATCTGTTGGAAATCCGTTTCAGAATGTGACTGCTCTATATTGGTGTGATTGGAAAAAAAGAAAGCTTACTGTAATGTCCCATGAATAACGCTGTATGTGCTGTATATTATTTCTGGTGCGCTACATTTGTAAATAAAGCTTAATATATGAGAGTGATTAAATTCACAAAAAAAAAAAAAAAAAATCCTACTGAAATATGTATAATATTTAATATATATATAATATTTAAATATTGTAATGAGCAGGATGGTCTGAGCACCATAACTCATTCCCATGTGGAGAAAATGGTCTGAAGTCTTGTGGTAATCAGATGACGAAGTACATTTGAAAGACACTACATACTAATCCCTTGTTAAGATAATGCTTCAATCTAACAATAGTGTCGTTTGACGAAGTGTAAATGATAAATGTCGTTTGAAAATATACAGAACACTGAATTCTAATCCGTTTCTACTTATTGCTTCAATCAACGTTAGTGATAATTGACGATGTGTAATTGATAAACTTTGACTGAAAACATACAGAACACTGCATGCTAATCCTTTACCAACACATTGTTTTAATTCAACGTTAGTGACATTAGACGAGGTGTTAGTGATATACCTTGACTAAAAACAGAACACTATCTGCTAATCCCTTGCCAATACATTGTTTTAATCCAACGTTAGTGACAATTGATGAAGTGCAGGCGAAACCCTTGTCGTGATACTATTTCAATAAAGCATTGATGACACTTGAAGAAGTGTAATTGAAAGTTGTTGATTGAAAATATGCAAAACGTTTGCCATGACACTGTGTCAATCGACTATTAGTGCTATTTAACGAAATGTAATTATAAGACATTTTCTGAAAATATATGGTTCAATGCATTTAAAATCCTTGCCTTGACACTATTTCATTCCAAAATCGCTCATGACATTATAGGATATTATAGCAGAAAATCTCAAATATTTTTATATCGCAGACATTACAGATTACTACAATCAGATTTGTTAAGAAGTTTTATTAGAAAGCCTCATTTCCAGTAAAGAAAATGAAAAGCTAATACCTCAATGACATAATTCCTTTAATTCAATCAAAATACCTCTCAAAATATTTATTACTTATCACAAAAAAGATAAAAATATTTTATAATATAAAAAGGTTTTCTACTATTTTAAATTTTTAATTGACAGTTTGACAGTATACATTAAAAAGACTTAATGTACATTAAAAATATTTGCATTAAACAAAAATTTGAAAGTCCTCTTGTGTAAATATTTGTTTACATAAAAGAAAAAAAAAATGGTGAAAAAAAATCTCGAAAATGTCAAGTTGTAAAGTGTAAAAAAAAGAAAAATGTAAGCAGTGTTGTAAAGAAAAATGTAAAGTGTATCTACCATTCTGTTTCATGCTAATGGATAATTATTTTTTATTTTCACAAACTCTTGTCAACAAGTAATTTAAAAATATATTTAAATTGGCAAAGTGTCCTATTTTATATTTGCCCATTAAGCTTTTTATGGATTTATCTCTGCATTATTTAGTTGTTTAAAAAAGGATTTTAAAAAAGCGAAGTTCAACAGAATACATCAAATTTTTATTCCAAAAGCAGCTAATTATTCAGCAGTGCTCTATTAAAATTTAAAAAAAAAATTTTTCATTTTATATAAATGTTGAGTGATAGTTATAATACTAGCTTTTACAATGATAGAGAAGAATGTAATTTTCCTTAAAAACTATTTCGCTTTGTTAATAAAATAATTGGCATATTGAAAATAAATGCCACTCCTCATTCATCACAACCATATAAGACGAGTCTTGCAAAGAAGAATAAAATAAATAAAAGAGTATTATTATTAAACAATATATTATGAAAGGAAAGTCTTTTAAAAAGTCAAAAGGAACGACATACACTGAAGTGACAAAAGTCATGGGATAGCAATATGCAAATTTTCAATTGGCAGTAGCATCGCGTTCTAGGTATAAATGCGCAGTGCTTTCAGAGCTTTCATTTCTGTTCAAGTTATTCAGGATGTGAAGAGGTTTTGACGTGATGATGACCGCACGACGGGAATTAACAGACTTTGAACGCGTGATGTTAGTTGAGCTAGACGCATGGGTCATGCCATTTCGGAAATCGTTAGGAATTCAACATTCCCAGATCCACTGTGTCAAGAGTGTGCCGAGAGTATGAAATTTCTGGCATAACATCCCACCATGGACAGCGCAGTGGTCGACCGCCTGCACTTAACGACCGAGACCGGCGACGTCTACAAAGAGTCGTAAATTCTAACAGACAAGCAACACTGCGGAACTGTTAGAACTGCACTGTTAGAACTGTGCGGAGAAATTTGGCTTTCTTGGGCTATTCCAGCAGAAGACCGACTCGAGTGCCTTTACTGACAGAACGACATCGCTTGCAGCGACTCGTGGGCACACGTGAGCATATCGGTTGGTCCCTAGATGAATGGAAAACCGTGGCCTGGTCCGATGAGTCACGATTTCAGTTGGTAAGAGCTGATGGTAGGGTTCGAGGTGTGGCGCAGACCCCACGAAGCCATGGACCCAAACTGTCAGCAAGGCACTGTTCAAGCTGGTGGTGGCTCCGTAATGGTGTGGGCTGTTTTTTTCATGACATGGACTTGGTCCTCTGATGCGACTGGACCGAACATTGACTGGAAATGCTTATGTTCAGCTACTTGAGATCACTTGCAGCCATTCATGGACATCACGTACCCAAACAACGATGGGATTTTTATGGACGGCAATGCGCCATGTCACCGGGCCACAACTGTTCGCGATTGGTTTGAAGAACATTCTGGACAATTCCAACGAATGATCTGGCCACCTAGATCGCCCGACATGAATCCCATCGAGCATTTATGGGACATCATCGAGAGGTCTGTTCGTGCCCAAAATCCTGCACCATCAACGCTTTCACAATTATGGACGTCTATCGAGACAGCATGGCTCAATATTCCTGCAGAAGACTTCCAACGACTTGTTGAGTCCATGCCACGTCGAGGTGCACTTCGCCGGGCGAAAGGAGGGCCGACACGATATTAAGACGTATCCCATGACTTTTGTCACTTCAGTGTATATCACTGAATAATTGTCCGCGCACAATGGTAAGACATGGTTCAGAAAATTAGCAAAAAAAGAACGTTCTTATAAAACGTTCTATGTTTGTTCTTGGAACGGCTACAAGAAAAATGGCGTTACTTTTTAGTTACCTTCTTTGTTGTCAACAGTATTAAGAAAACTAAGACCTTCTCTATTTTAACTTCATTATCTTTATGTACCTCTTTCTAAGAAAACATGCAAGATATATGAAAGCTAGTTGCATGAGATTTATATGGCGGCAAGAAAGGCATGTTTTATGAGTTTTAGCATCACATTCTTTTATTGTTAAAAAAACCTACAATTTAATAAAATATTTAAACTAAAAGTTCATTTTACTCTTCCGTGTTTCATTACATTCAATTCCTCCCTAAAACACTTGACAAATTTGTCAAATACAAACATTCCAACACTTGAGATGAAATGAATATTCCGCTAAATGTTTCAAATCTTGATACGAACCTTAGAAAACAGATATAAACGAGCATGCTGTTAGCTTAAATTTTTATGTAGTTAGAAATTGCTTTGTCAACAAAATCTCCGACTTAGATGTACCACTTGTCTGTAAATTGTAAAAGTCATACCTCCCCCCCCCCAAACAAAAGACGTTGGAAGATTTTTAAATCATACAAATCAAGAATATTAAAATATGGGGAATTTATAAAATACAGAAAAATAAAGAATAAAATACAGAAAATTATAAAAATAGAATGCGGACAATTTTAAAAATAGGATACAGACATTTTAAAAATAGAACACAGACATTTATAAAATACAGAAATTTTGCACACAAATGTTCTCTCCGAATAAAATAATGCAACTATGCCTTAACAAAAATCCTTTCACTCAGAGAAACAAAGGCAAGTCTAGTAGGATCTATATTTATTTTACTTATTGCGAACCAACTGACACCAGCCAAGATTTGGAGAAAGTCGAATCTTCATCCTGGTCGTGTTTTACGATGAAAATCGACTCATCCCCTGAGGCTATAGAATGGAATAGTTTGAAACAGGATTAAGGAAGATACAATTGTGATCATCAAAATCGATGCCAAATTTTTGACTTAACAAGTCAATAACGATTTCTCTACTTAAGCATGATCATTTGTTTTCCATTTAGTTTCTATTTTCAACGATTTTTTAACCATCGTTTAGGAGGGTTATTAAATATTCAATGTAAAATATCTTTTTTTTCCATCGATGATGCTCATATACCTCTTATATATATCTTTATTTTTATATCATTGGTCCTCTTGTTTAACTTACGTATACCTTTTTCAATTCCTTCTATTAGCTCACACTCTCCCTATATATATATATATCTTGTTCAAATTTTCAATCGTTCATAAAATACTTTTTATTCATCCACTCAAGTTCAAATACATTTTTTAACTTGTACTGGATGACACTGGATGTTAATACACTTTTTTTTTCAAATATTAATTCAGTAATTAAATTTAATTAATTAATTTTAGTTTTGCTTAGGTTTAAGTTGCCTATATCTACCTGGCGTCAGATAAACTTACAAAAAATGAATGAAAATTATCTATAAAGGGCTTTCTGCAATATAGTGAAAAAAAGTAGGAATTGACTGTAAATTTTTTTTTATATTGCTTGTTTTTACATCGATGGTCGCCGTGTTCCACAAATATATATTGTTTATTTTTAATCCCTGGTCCTCGTGTTCCACATACGTATACTTTTTCTTTCATTGATTGCCCTCGTGTTCCACTTACGGATACTTTTTTCCATCGGTGATCCGGTGTTCCACTTCCATCAATGGTCCTCGTATTCTTACGTATGCCACGAAAAACCAATCGACGGCTGATAAAGAGGGACATTGCCTTTTAGGAAGCCTTATAAGTATCACTGTTCCACATTTGCTTGTTGTATGAGGAAAACCCCAGAGCACTCCCATTAAGCGGTCTTACTATCTATACAAGACTTTTTACAGGCGTTGTTACAATCTCCATCGAGTCTCCTTGTCCCCGAAAGCTTCTGCTACTGCAGACGGTACATGTGGATTCGAATAGCCCATCGAAAGACAATGACGAAGAAAATGCCTTCTGAGATCCCAGCCCCATATATGCGTGTTCCATTATCGAAAATCGCGAAACTTCTCTACCATACGAGACAATTTGAACACGTTAGTAACATATAATCTCTTCTTTTCTGAAGGTAGCGACTGCAATATATTCTGAAACTAGTGTGTTAGGAAATTCAAGTTTGTATCAAAAAATTGTAACCTAAATTCTCTTGCATATTAGCTGCTTACGCTATCACTGAAAGGTGAGTCATCATCATTATCATCACTGGTGCAACAGCCTCATGGTGGGGCAAGGCTGTCTACCTAGTGGCAGATTTCGTTTAACGGGATGTTTTCTTTTAACGGGATAGGGTTGTTAATTCTACACCCTACAGCCATATTAGACCAGGACCTACGGTTTAAAGTGGATTCCGAAATACTACCATACACTCGAACCCGAAACCTGTGGCACTGGAAGCCAAAGCGCTAGTCAGAACCATCAGGCCTAAAAAACTGTATCAGGTAAAAATAAAATATTATCATTATTTATTCGATGAATACAACAACAAAACTAAATATCAAATTAAAAATATTCAACTTTCAATATAGAATTTTCTCTTTAATTTAGCATAGTAAATAACAGCAGACAACATAATTGGTGCTGAAATCAAAATATCCGAAAACGCATAGAGTGAAAACCTTTTTTAATGTCGAAGAAGGAAACAGAAGTACTTCGTAAAACTCTAAATGTTTCGCGAGAAGTGTTACAGGGCAGCACTTTAATTAAATCCCCGGGGACAATGGTTGACGAGACGAACAGCAATCAAATTAAGTAGCAGCTGTTTCAGCGTCTAGCTACCTACTCTTCGAAGTCTTCATTCAGGGATCTTCTTGACTCAGTCGCTTTTAAACGAAAATAGAACCTGCCGAGTCAATACTTTTAACACAATACACGGACTAAGAGACTTCTGCCACACAATGCCTGCAACTTCCATTTGGTCTGTCTGTTGTTTTTGAAATGTAATTGAAAGGATTTTAACACTTATTGTATTTGCATAAATAATCATAATAAAAGTTTATATTTAATTACAATACAATATGTCAAAAACTAAATAGAATGAAATAAATATTGTGTTGCTGTATTTTAATGAAATCAAATCCCAGTTTACTTCTAAAAATTAATTTTTCAGAGGTATACAGGCTATGAACTGGATTTATATATCTGTTTATATATATATATATATATATATAAGTCGTATGACCGAAAACAGAGAACACTCCTGACCAGTCAGCGATAGGAGATATTTTGAACACGTTAATACAATCTCTATCGAGTCTTCTCTTTTTAAAAATAGCAATTGCAATATACACTGAAGTGACAAAAGTCATGGGATAGCAATATGCAAATTTTAAGATGGCAGTAGCATCGCGTAGAACAGGTATAAATGCGCAGTGCTTTCGGAGAGCTTTCATTTCTGCTCAAGTTATTCATGTGAAAAGGTTTTGACGTGATGATGACCGCACGACGGGAATTAACAGACTTTGAACGCGGAATGTTAGTTGGAGCTAGACGCATGGGTCATGCCATTTCGGAAATCGTTAGGGAATTCAACATTCCCAGATCCACTGTGTCAAGAGTGTGCCGAGTATGAAATTTCAGGCATGACATCCCACCATGGACAGCGCAGTGGTCGACCGCCTGCACTTAACGACCGAGACCGGCGACGTCTGCAAAGAGTCGTAAATTCTAACAGACAAGCAACACTGCGTCAAATAACCGCAGAAATCAATGTGGGACGTACAAGGGACTTGTCTGTTAGAACTGTGCGGAGAAATTTGGCTTTCTTGGGCTATTCCAGCAGAAGACCGACTCGAGTGCCTTTACTGACAGAACGACATCGCTTGCAGCGATTCTCGTAGGCACGTGAGAATATCGGTTGGCCCCCTAGATGAATGGAAAACCGTGGCCTGGTCCGATGAGTCACGATTTCAGTTGGTAAGAGCTGATGGTAGGGTTCCAGTGTGGCGCAGACCCCACGAAGCCATGGACCCAAACTGACAGCAAGGCACTGTTCAAGCTGGTGGTGGCTCCGTAATGGTGTGGGCCGTTTTCATGGCCTGGACTTGGTCCTCTAGTGCGACTGGACCAAACATTGACTGGAAATGCTTATGTTCAGCTACTTGGAGATCACTTGCAGCCATTCATGGACTTCATGTACCCAAACAACGATGGGATTTTTATGGATGACAATGCGCCAGGTCACCGGGCCACAACTGTTCGCGATTGGTTTGAAGAACATTCTGGACAATTCCAACGAATGATCTGGCCACCCAGATCGCCCGACATGAATCCCATCGAGCATTTATGGGACATCATCGAGAGGTCTGTTCGTGCCCAAAATCCTGCACCATCAACGCTTTCACAATTATGGACGTCTATCTTGACAGCATGGCTCAATATTCCTGCAGAAGACTTCCAACGACTTGTTGAGTCCATGGCACGTCGAGTTGCTGCACTTCGCCGGGCGAAAGGAGGGCCGACACGATATTAAGAGGTATCCCATGACTTTTGTCACTTCAGTGTATTTTAATATAGTGCAGAAGATGGTTAGGTTCGTATCCAGGGATTCGAACCTATATCCCATTCATATTAGCTGCATATTCTACCACTGGACCTTGAATCAGATAAAGTAAAATATTATCATTTTTATTTGGTACATACAAAAACAAAACTACAATATTCCACTTCCACTATAGAATTTTTCTACAATTAAATATAGTAAATAACTGCAGACTTCATAATTGGTGCTGCAATCAAAATAATCGAAAACACATAAAGAAACCTTTTTAATGTCGGAGAGATAAAAAAAGAAGTATTTCGAAAAACTCTAAAAGTTTCGCGCGAAGTGTTACAGGGCAGCACTTTAATTAAATCCCCAGGGACAATGGTTCCCACAGACGTGGAGGAGACTCACAGCAATTAAATTAAGTAGCAGCTGTTTCAGCGTCTAGCAGTCCACTCTGCTAAGTATTCATTCACACAGATCTTCTTAAAGCAGTTGCTTTTAAACGAAAATAGAACCTACCGAGTCAATACTTTTAACACAATCCTTGGAACTAAGAGACTTCTGCCACACAATGCCTGCAACTTCCATTCCGACTTTCTGTCATCTTTTGAAATGCAATTGAAAGATTTCAACACTTATTGTATTTGCTTAAACAATTATAATAAAAATTTATGTTTAATTACAATACAACGCGTCAAAACTGAATAGAATGAAATAAATATTGTGTTGGTATATTTTAATGAAATCAATCCCAGTTAACTTCTAAAAATTAATTTTTCAGAGGTATACAAGCTATGAACTGGATTTATATATCTGTATGTATATATATATATATATATATATATATATATATATATATATATAAGTGTGTCTATGAAGATATCCAATGTCTTTCAGGAAACCTTTTAAGAGTCACTGTCCCGCATTTTCTTTTTGTATGGAAAAAATCCCGGAATACTCCCATCAGGCGATCTGACTATCGATACAAGACTATTTACGCACGTTGTCACAATCTCCATCGAGACTCCTCGTTGCTGTTGCTACAGCAGACGTCACTTGTGGATTCGAACAGCCCATCACAAGACGATAACGAAGGAATTGCCTTTTAGGGTCGCAGCCCTATGTATGCCTGTCGTATAACCAAAAACCTAGAAAATTCCCCACCACACAAGAGACGCTTTGAATATGTTAATGCAATCCCTATCGAGTCTCCTCTTTTCTGAAAATAGCGACTGCAATATATTTGAACATAGTGTGGAGAGGGATTTAGGTTCGTATCAGAATATTCGAACCCATATCCTCTAATATATTAACTGCATACACTACTACTTAACCTTGAATCAAATAAAGCAAAATATTATCATTATTTATTTTGTAGATATAATAACAAGTATAATTAAATACCAAATAAAAAAATATTCTACTTTCAAGAATTTTCTTTTTAATTTGATATAGTAGATAACTGCAGACTACATAATTGGTGCTGCAATGAAAATATAAGAATACTACACACAGAGAAACCTTTTTAATGTAGAAGAAAGAAAAAGAAGTATTTCGAAAAACTCTATAAATGTTTCGTACGAAGTGTTACAGGGCAGCTCTTTAATGAAATCCCGGGGTACAATGGTTCCCACAGACGTGGAGAGACTAACGGCAATTAAATTAAGTAGCAGCTGTTTCATCGTCTGGCAGACTACTCTTCGAAGAGTTCATTCAGGGATCTTCTTGACTCAGTCGCTTCTAAACGAAAATAGAACCCGGCGAGTCAATACTTTTCAACACAATACTGGGGACTAAGAGACTTCTGCCACACAATGCCTGTAACTTCCATTCCGTCTCTCTGTTATTTTTTGAAATATAATTGAAAGAATTTTAACACTTATTGTGATTGTTTAAACAATTATAATAAAAGCTTATATTTAATTACAATACAAAGTGTCAGAACTAAATAAATTAAAATTTTTGTGTGGTATATTTTAATGAAATTAAATCACAGTTTGCTTCTAAAAATTTCTATTCGGGAGGTATATAGACTATGGATAGATATATATAATATATAAACTATAACACTTCTTTTATTTCGCTAAATTTATATTCTTGTATAGTCGAAAATGTCGAAACATTTGTCGTTACTTATTTTTAATTAAATAAAACCTTATTTGTTTCCTGAAGCCATTTGGTGGTGTGACCACTTTGTCTTTAGTTTTTTTTTGTTATTTGTCTTTTTTTTTTTTTGTATTTCTTGAAATTGAAATAGTAAATTTTTAAGTTTGTATATTTTAATATATATAATTTGTAATATATTTTTGTTAATTAAAAAAAAATTGAAAAATTATTATCTCTGTTATTAAAATTAATTTAACGATGGAGAGAACAAATATATATATATATTGCAATTTGCAATTTGAAAATTGATAATTTGCAATTTGAAAATTGATAATTTGCACTTTTAACTGAAGTTTGTCATTTAATAAAAATTTTTAAAAACAAAATTACTTTATATTTGAAGAAAGGTTAACGAATCATATTTTTTATTTGAAATGTATTTGTAGTCTTAAACATCTCATAGGTATGCCAATGTCGTATCCTAGAATATAAGGAGCGATTAAATTCTTTCCAATAGGACTGTCATAGACACCTTAAATTGTGTTATTTTGAGGAAAGCCAGAAAACAGATTGCCAATTTAATATTTTGGATCACGGTGGATAAAAGAAGACGATACTTTGCCTCACAATGTATAAAAAACTGATCGACATGCGATGGCGAAGGACATTGTCTTCTGGTAACACGATGTTTATATCACAACAGATATATGCGATACGTTTTTGCACAATGGATAACAACCCCTCGACAAAACGATAATGTTGTACATTGCCTTCAGGGATCACAATGTTTATATCACGATATGTATATGTGATATTTTTTGTTTCACAATGGATCTCAATCTTCATATAATAAATATATGCGATACTTTGTTTCACAGTGAATAAAAATCCATCGACAAGCAATAGAGAAGGACATTGCCTGCAGGGATCACAGTGTTATTTCATTTCCACAATATATATATATATATATATATATATGTGTGTGTGTGTGTTTTTATAATGGATAACAACTCATCGACAAGCGATGACGAAGTACATTGCTTTCAAGGATCACAGTATTTCACAGCTCTTGGACATGATCTAGATATTGCTGTCTACCAAGTGGGATAAAAAATAAAAAAAAAAAAAATTAAAAGTTTAGAAAATCTTCGTCCTCATTTCCATTTCGCTTCTACTGTTCAAAATGTGTATTTTTCTCAGTATGTATTAATTTGTACTAATTTTTGAAATAAGACTTTGAATGTAGTAAATTTTAAAGACTTTTTCTAACAAATTTGTCAAGCTCTATTTCTTAGTCTCAATTAAAAATTGATTTTTAACGCATTTATTGAGTATATGAGTATAGGATTTAACGCATTTATTGAGTTTACTTTATATTATATTATTACAATAATTGTAATACATTATTTCTTTACTACTTCCATTCTTCTCATTCATACATTATTTTAGACTCTTCTTTAGTTTACCACTAATTTGTTAAAATCAGAAAAATATGTGTCTGTGACACTATGCTCATGACCAAGACATATCTGTCAATAGTTCAGCTCCGGCAGGTAGTTTGGGATGTAGTGCATGCAGAGGATTAGCAGGGAGCATTGCCACTATGGAAGATGCTCACGTCGGGCCTTTGGGTTCTGAGCTTGTTTATGATAGGTGATAATGAGAAATAATTAATTTTCAGAATTCGGTAGATTTTCAATTTGTAAAAGAAAATTTAACTTTCTAGGTCAGGTATTTTTTGTTGTTATTATAGTTGAACATCGGCGGACATTATGCTCCATCTTCTATACCAGGGGCAAACTTTCTATGTCGCGGGCCAAAAATCGAAAAAAATTTTTGCCAGCCAAGATAAATTTTTCTAAAATTTTAAAAACAATATACGAGTATTGCAATTTAAATATGTTAATGAGATGAATGAAATTGCGATTTCATTTTTAAAAGTTTCTTATGTTGAGGTTCGAAGTGAGATGAACTGATTCTAAGGAACGAGGCTGAATGGTCATCGGTCAATCTACTTCTGAAATAATTCTTTCTAAGATTCATAGTTGAAAACACATGTTCACATATATAACATGAAGCAAACATAGCACAGATTTTCTGGGAGTGAGATATTAAATTTGGGAAACTTACTTTCGATAATGATTTGTAAAACTCTAACTTTGGCATATTTAGAAACAACTGTTTGAGGTGATTGTTAGATTGCAACGCAATTAATTCAACTTGCAGGTCTGACCTCACTGCTTCACAATTTACGTGGAAAGGCATGATAAAAGTATCCAACTGTTTGAATGGCACTGAAATCTTGAAATCTGCGTTCGAACTCAAAATACAGGTTTTCCAAGCCATCTTCATAATTCTTAAGCTCCTTTTTAATTATTAAGGGTATTGAATTTAACCTCGGGAAATGAGACAAGTACAGCTGCCCAGAAAATTTTTAATTTAAAAGTTGATTTATGTTTTGTAGAACAAAAACAGAGAAAGTAAAAAGATCATCAGTCCTTTGAAAAAAAAAAGAAAAAAAAATAATATTTAATCAAAGTAGAAGGATATATAAATATATATTTCTTTTAATTTGCCTCGGACCGGCAAATTAAAATTCTATCCGCGGGCCGGATAGAATCTTCCAGCGGGCCGGAGTTGGCCCGAAGGCCGTATTTTCCCATTCCTGTTCTATACAATGAACAGCACATCGAGGGGTATGAGTGGGAAGACATTTCTTTGCAATAGGACTTTAATTGTACTTGGATGTCGGTCAACCTCATGCTCTACTTATGTATACCATGAACAGCCCACCAATGAATGAGAGTACATTGCTTTCCGATAGGACTTTTAACTGTAACTGCCTCGCATTTGCACGTTGTATGATGAAAAAAAAATGTTTGGAAAACTCTCATCAAACAGCTTGAGAAGTCGTACATTCATGAAATGCCTTGGTGATGATAGCTATTTTTAACCCTTGTCTTTACAAACTGGGAAGTAAGAAGCTGCATCAATTCTAAATCCCTTGATTTAAGAAATAAGGTTAATTTTTTTGATATGATTAATATTAAGGTAGAATAAAAATTAATAAAAATAATAAAAATGAGATTGAAGAAATTCAAGAGAATTAAATTAATAGGTGCAGTGTAAGGGCTCGAGTTGCAGTTCTAGCTTTTACTGTCGCTGTTAAAAACACGTCGTCATAATCTAAACAGTTATTAAAAATAGTGACTCCAACGAACCCCACCAGTGGATTCGAACCAGAGTCTTCGTACACACTAGCTGACCGTACTAGCACTGGTCCTTGTACAGGTTTTATTGCTAGGATTATTTTAGATTTTAAGTATTTAGAAATCAAATTCAAATTGATCCCTTCGCGATGATTCTGTGACAAATTATTCAACCCTTCTTGGACGGGATTTTCTAAAAATTATTTTATTGATACATTTAAAAATATACCGGGTGCGCCGCTGGTGAGCATTAGGGAAGAGTTTCAATCCGCTGACGTCTTTGTTGTAGACACTGTTTCAAGAAACGAAGAGACTCAATGGCGTTTGTGATTGAACATCACAAACGCCATTGAGCATCTTGCCTCTTTGCTACTACCCGGTAATGAGGCAAGATGTTGTACAGCCGGCACTACCCGGTGGGAGATTTCCGGGTTTACTCCTATACGATACGCAAATACGGGGTACTTCCCCTTGAAAGTTCTCCCGGAAGACACTTCCCTCCTTCTTCAGCGACACGGAGCAGAAGTCAGACTTCAACCTACGGATGCTTCCTCAAAACAAAAACTGCCTCCTCCGAATTTCCTCCTTCCATGTGCTCACACTGCTTCTTGAGTTGGTCTAGACTTTTATGTCTTCCAAGTGGGATAAGAAACAACGACAAAATTTACCATGACACAAAAAGTTTTTCAAAGGATTTTTACTTGATATTGAATTAAATAAATCAATATAATTCACTGTTCATTGATCTCAACTTCGAATTCAAAGATTTGGCATGATAAAACATTCACTTCATTTAATATTTTCTTTCCTGTTCACCGCATCATTATATGATTGGCTAGATTCGGTCTTTTACTCTACATTACTAAATGTCGCACAAAAAATATATTTCTTAAGGAGTCATGCCAAACAGTTCCATCTAGAGCTTGGTTTTTAGTTTCGAACGTTTGTTGTTGTTTTTCGATCAAAAAAAAGAATGAGGTTTTTTAGCGTCTCGATCCGATTCAATATAAGATTTAAAAACAAACATCCATACCTTTAAAAAAATCGCAATGAAATACAATACAATGATAAAATATTTCTGAAAGTCAAAAATTCTGTTTGTATTACAATGGAAAAACTATTTGTGAAACTTTAAAAAAAAAAAAAAGCGAAAATTATTATGTTGTTTTTCATGGTGCAAATACCAAGCGAAAAACAATCTGTGGGCTTTTCGGGTTATTGTTTTGTTTGTTGGTTCTCCTTTTTTGTAAGTTAAAATTCAACATATTTTCGTTTCTATTTTCGCACAAGCCTTTTCGTTTATTTGTAGACCTTATTTTGTTAAAATAAAAATTAATTACAAAAGATTTTTCTCGATATAAGTGTATAGTATAGAAATCGATTGAAAAATGAACACTTTCTATGTTACAGAAATTAACTTGAAAAGATATATTTTGGATGGTAGCAATTTATTATTTTATGTCATAAAAGTTATTTACTTCACAACAGATTGTGTTAATAATTGTAGTATGGTACACAAAGTGTTTTATATTCTAAATAATGGTGTATTTAAAAAATGATGAAAAAAATCTTTCAATTTTCAAAACCCCACAGTTACGTAATCTGCACTTTCAAAGTTTGCAAAGGTACATATGTTAACATCAGCTGCATCATTCACAGCGTTGTAAACCTCAGCTAAGGTTCAGAAAGATGAAAGCTCGTTTACCATCGATGTCGTACATTGTAATCATTGTATTAAAAGCGAATAGATTCGACGGAGACTGCCGGCTATTGTAATGTTTTTCCCATTATTCAGGGATTTCTCCATTGTAGCAGAATTGTTTTCACTCTTAAAAGGTACATCAGAAAGTATTTATTTGCGTCCTCTGTTTCAGAAGACTAGATTGAAATAGCGAAATGATGGCCATCAATATTAAGGTACCAAAAGCTCAGCGATTTCATAGACCCACTGTTGAGAGACTGTGACATCGTCAATCATAATGTCTTACAGCATTTTTTGGATTTTTTCCTTTGACGCTGAAGTTTTATTCACACAAAATGTCCCTCAAAAAGTCATTACTCTCCCTCACTGCTCAAAAGAGTAGATTAAAATAGCGAAATGTTGGCCACCAACATTAAAATAAAAAACTCAGCAATTTCTTAGACCCCATGTTGAGAGACTAGACAGTGACTGTGAGATCGTCAAACATAATATCTTATAAATTTGTTATTTTATTGCAATCGCATGCCAAATTTTTAATTTGCACATTTCCTAATATTTTGTATGTGAATATCAATTATCTAGTTATGTGCCTTGCATATTACCGCTTATGTAATAACTCCCTGCCTTTTATATTTCCAATGTTCATAATTGAGCTTCATCTGCTTCTGTGTCCAATTATTTATTAGTCAGTACTCCTCTTTTATATATTCTCCAATGTAGTGTTTATTTTATTCCATTATTTAAAAATGTTCTAATAATGTACCTTATGTATTTTTTATATTTTTATATATTCACACATTTCATATTTTTCCTTTCTTAAATTTTAATTTTTTGATATTTTCTAGTGTTTTGGTAAAGTTGTGTAGGGTGAAATTAACCCTACACAATGTTTGAATTAGTGATATATGTAATTTCTGAATTTGACAAAACAAGTAATATAAAAAACTTTTTTTAAAGTCAATTCCTACTTATTCCACACTATATTGCAGAAAGTCCTTTATAACTAATTTTTTAAAGTTTATCTGGCGCCATCTATTGGTAGATATATGCAACTTAAATCTAAAAAAAAAAATCTAAAAATTAATTAATTAAATTTAATTACTGAATTAATATTTGAAAAACTGTATTCACATCCAGTGTCATCCACTACCAGTTCAAAAAAAAAAAAATGTTTTTGAACTTGAGTGAATAAAAAGTATTTTATGAACGATTGAAAATTTGAACACGATATATATAGGGATAGTGTGAGCTAATAGAAGGAATTGAAAAAAAAGACAAAATGGTACCATCAATTAAAAACCTTATATTTAAAATATCAATAAGCAGTGATAACCGACAAAGTTTTCGATTACCTAAATACCAACACCCTTGAGCGTAAATGTTTTGGATGATTAATGTCTTCTTGTCTCATGAATTAGTTAAGGATTTCCATCCATGTAGACCAGAACAATAATGTGAAGTTATTTGTTGCCACGATTTACTTAGTACGGAATATTAAGCGGAAAGTCTCACGCTCTGCGTAAATGAAGTGGCTCCCGGATAAATGGAAACATCGTGGGGGTCTTGATTGATTGTTGGTAACGAACACGCCAGATGATGCTCTCGGCTGTTTAGCCTCTAATCCATTCCACTTGTATTCTGTTTCGCATTCGTTTTATGATAATTTCATTTCATTCTTCACGGTCTTAATTACATTCCACGGAAGATGGTATTTCTTGAGGAAGGAGGAAACTTGTTAGATTTAAGGAGAACGAATGTCAAATATAGCATCTGGTAAAAATTTGTTTGTTTGTTTTTTCAGTCACAAAATGCAATGAGTTAAATAAATTAAATAGATTTTTGAAACATATAATTAATTGGTGGAGAAAATATAGTTGCCAAAATTAAATATCGTAATGAAGAAAATTAAATGTAATATAAAACATTTAAATAAAAGTTGAATTTATTTACGAATTACAGTTTATCGTGTATGAATTATCTCAAGAAAGAAATTTGAAAGTTTAATGTTAAGTGATGATGTAGTGCGGGATGGACAACCCGATTGTAACTGAGTGTGGTTGGGTTGAAATACTTGAGGCATAAGTTGGAAAAATCATACCTTTATTTATACACGCACGAACACCACGACAATCAAAAATCTGAAAATTTAGCTAACAGCCTTCAGGGACGGTTTCTTGAGAACAACATCCATAATCTTTATACTGAAAATATTTATCTGAAATCATTTGGGCACTTTCTCTAGGACAGACTTCTATACAGACTGCTAAACCTGAATAAAAAGAGGATGCTGATATGTGTTTATCTATTTCCGCTGAATCTATTCGTTTTCTAAGCAGCGTATTTATTGGAATAAAATCCTAGAGGGAAGTTCCTTTCAAAATCATCGAAACCAATAAATTTTGCCCACATTGATTCTTTTTATTTAATAAACATTTAATTTGTTACATGTAAAATATATGGGTGTTTATGGTATTGGGAAATAATAATAGTAGTTAGTAATTATATAGTTAAATATATGGTATTGTTTTAGGGAGAATGAGTCAGCGATTTCCTAGTCCAGTTTCAACGTTTCTTATTGGTTTATGTTTTAAAAATTTTTCAAGAGCTATTATTATTGGTTTATTATATTTCTTCCATGTGCTTTTTATAAAATTGCTTGGAAATTATATTTCTAGTTCTAGTATTCTAGTGCTTTTTTTAAATTCTTTTAAAAAATTTCTAGGCGAATAGCCATAACCTCTAGTCGTTACTCATTTAGCATCTGTGGGCACGTGTGACTTGATTTTGTCCCTGACGCGGCCTCAAATACCTTTTTTTTAATGTCTGATATATGTATTTTATGTAAGACAGAGAAAATGAATAAGGCCCATCTACTTGTTTGCTCGGGAACTGGACTCTAACTTAGAACAGAATGACGATTTGTGTAGTCCTTACTGGAGGACCAGATAAAACATGTCCTGATCACAATGATTTTTAATGGAGTTCTTCAAGTTTTTAAAATTTTTATACTTACAACATTTAACTTGTTTTTAACGTTTTATTAAAAAAGTCTAATCTTTCCCGTTTGTAATTTTGATTTGTTTATATGTTCATTTTGTTTCTACACTAAGTGACCAAATTTGCATGTATTGAGTTCTAATTAAGCCGCAGGTAACAACAACAACAATTTTTTTTTTTAAATTTCTTTCAAGTGTTCTTTTTATAAAATCTTTTAAAATTCTGTAGTTTATTACTTTTTATTTAATCTGTTTTCTTTTTTTTTTTCAGTTTTGAATATAATTTGTTACCTGAATATGAGTTATTGATATTTTTTTCTTTCCTTGTTTATTTGAGATTAATATTATGTGTTTTGTTCTTCCATTAAATTCTAAATTTTATGGGTAATCTTTTATATCGACTTAGCCGATTAAATTAAAAAATTTTTTTTTATCATTATTTATATAAAATATTTTTGTTTTTAAAACTGAAATATTTTTTGTTTTAATTTCAGGTCGATTTTATATAAGTTATTAAAATTCTTATAGAGGAGGTTTTATATCGAAAAATCTTTCCTAAAACTATTTTCCAATAACTTTTTTTCAGTTGTGAAATTGCTTTATAACATTTTTAACCCCATTACATGGAACTCGAGAATTATTTTTGCCACTAAATGCCTGCCGCCGTCATGAAAAATTGGATTATTGTCCATAGTTAAAAGCAATTAGTTTACGCAAAGAGTTTCCAAAGACAAGTTATTTTTGGCATGGCCTCCTCTTGCTCTTACTTTATACCTTAATTATCCTACTTTTGCAGTAATTTACTAAAAATCGATAAAGCAGTGTGACAGGAAATTTGAAAGGCTGCTGAAAAAAAAAAAAAGCATTTCATGATGCACGATGAATCGATAGTTAACATCGTTCCTAATCATTACATAATAATGAGTCCACATTAAACTGCACAGCAAATCAATAGAAATTATTAATAGATTAGGAAATTATCATCGTTCTTTTAGAAATATAGTTTCTAAATCATTTTTAAGAATATATCAGTTGTGAAACTTCCAGAAATGTAAATTCAAAGAACATTGATAGCAAGTGGTAAGCCAATAACAATGTTTAGAATATTTAATCAATGCTTATGAATGTTGAACCAATATTTACATTTTAGAGCTTAGCAGCAAGAGGTAAGATCTAAACATTGTTTTAACAAAGCTTTTACCATTTGAATAATTTATAATAAGTAAACACGAGTAAAATCTATATTATTGGTTACTGACTGTACATATTTAGATGTACTGGATATCAAACTAAAAGAAAATTCAGAAAAATTAGGAATCGGAATTTCTATGCATTGAAATCTAATAAAATAAGTCAAAACTCCTTATGTAGGCCAAACATTTCTTACAGTTTATAAAACAGTGCTTTAGTAATTACATTCAAAAGAAAAACGTTAGGTTCATTTTGTGTCGAAAAAAAAAAGTACAAACAAAAGGGAAATATTCCAAAAAACGTAATATCTGAGATCGATGAGATTAATAACTATGTAGGCAAGACGATGATTTTATATGCTGAAAATAATGGTATGATAATGGATAATGAAAAATAATGGAATTATCTCACTCATACAGTGATGGCTGTCAAGCAAACAAGCCTCCTTTATAAAGTTTTAGGTGCAATTGATGTGGATACCAGCTTTCCAGTGAATGTAACAAGAAAAATACCCGGTTCTGTATCTCCTTGCAATTAGTTGAAAATATCCATCATCTCCTCCAGTTGTAGCTCCAAGTCTTCTTCGGCTGTACCTTCTAAAAGTGATTCTGTTTTTAGAAATACATTCAGTCTTTCATAAAAAAAAGTACCCCCATCCAACCATCTGGCTTCATAGGATTGATTATGATCTGCGACTCCATTAACATGCAAAACACATTTTGATGTAGCCTTATATTTTACATGTGATGCGTGATTATTATGAGAATTTACTGTTTCTGTTTAGCAATTACTAGAAATTTATCTAACAAATTGAGATCCCTATCTTCCTCCAAAATCATTAGTAGTCTGATGGCCAATTGACAGCTCTCTGACCTTTGGTACCACAGGTTTAAGGTTTAAATTCTGGCGTGGCATGAAAGTGTTTTAGTGGTTGGGAAAGGTGTTTTCGATTAATGGTTCTACGTTAAATTGTAGTACCCGGTCTAAATAGCTTAAAGTGTGTATAAAATGATCGTAAAGAGATAAACCAAACCAAAACTTTCAACATTATGTAACCAATTTCATTGCATAAGAGAACTTTGATTATATTTGTAACTTTGGCAATCTTTTATGTAAGATTTCATTAATATATTTTAGAAGTAATTGTTATAACTAAAACACGGTTGCTAAGCAAGTTACTTAAAATAATAATCATGAAAATAATGACTACATTATTAGTAATCAAGAAGAAATTTCAATGTTGTAACAACTACCATAAAAATATTGCATTCAGTAGTTGTTCCAGCTTACTAAAACGTAAAAGGCTCCTTTTAAAGCGAGCTTATCTGTAAACTGTCTGCATTAACTATTTCATAAATCATTTCTAAGAATAACAGTCTTTAAAAAGCTTATCAAAAATTTAGACTACTTAATCTGATGGTTTTCAAGTATACCAATTACCAAGATTTCTTTCATGATAAAATTTTAAGGTTCTGCACAAATTCATATGCTATTCAAAGAACAATAGTGTTGCCAACGGAGAGTCAAGATTTTAACAAGACTTTAAAAAGGAGTGTTTTTTTATTACATGATTCTGTTTAGTGTACCATGAAGAGGAAGGCATGACCTGCCAAGATGTGTTTTATGGGTAATTGGACCTATTTGCTTGTCTTACTGGAAAAACTCTTATCAAACAATGTAGCTGCAGGTTGCAAGACACTCCCACACAATTAACGTTATATATTCTTTTTTTCTGAAAGCGGCAATTGCAAGGCATACCACTAGAATGAAACCTTTGCTATCTTAATCGCTTTGCCATTAAGCTATATTTGCCAATGATTATTTATATTTGTTTCGAAATATTTGTGAAATGATGTTTTTGTTTTAATATTATTATTCATTCGATTTTGCTTATTCAATATAGGATACATATAGGATATTTTACATCTTTAAAGCAAAAGGGCTGTGAATATGCCTTGTCATGATTATGAATTATTGCAAGTTGGACTTTATTACTGAATTGTACTGCATTAAGCAACACTCATTATAACTGAAATGCACTGTATTTATTTCGCTTTAAGAATACATACTATTCATAATTTTTAAAGTTAAGTAAATTCAGAAATTTATAACATTGCTGAGTTCAGAAGTTCAAAATATCAGTTGCTTCTCGTTTAATTGTATTTTAATGAAAGATGTATATTTTTAAAATTAATATGGGCTTTTTTTCAGGAATTTTTTTTTCTCACCCCAGAAGATGTTTATGTCAGAGATGAATTTGCCTTATTTCTAAGCATCTCATTTTTAAACATTTCTCCCAGAAACTTCAAAAGGATAAATAGAGATGCCAAAAAGCATTTTAAAAGCACTTCTAAGAATGGAGAATCGACTATCTTCAAGAAGAAAAATTGTGGATTCGACCTTTTCAAATAAATGGCTCTATTAGCAATGATAAACACCTCGAGACCATCCAAAGAGTCATTTGCAGAAAATCCAATGAATCAAGCGTCAGACAGAAAAAAAACCCTTGGTTTTCAGAAAATTTAATTCGTTTCCTTTGAAGCTATGAAGTTCTAATACAGTGTCAGACTTTCCTTTTTGCTACTACTTTGCGTAATTTAGTCCCCATTTGTATTATAATTAATTGCAGCGGGATAATTATGGCTAATTTAATTTCTATGTTTTTGACACCTACATCAGTGGCTTTTTTTTTAAAATAGCGGTTCCGAGTCTCCAGGGAGGTCACAGAAAAACTTTTGACTGTACAGCAATCTTTTGAAAATAGTTTTGTGGGAAGTCTGACACTGCATTAAATAATAATACAGTGTTAAACCCTTTTTGCTACTTGAATAATTCAGTGCCTGTTTGTATCATAATTAATTGTAGTTGCACTATTTAGGACATTTTAATTTCTATGTATTTAACACCTACAAAAGTAGTTCTTAAAATAGAGGTTTAAAACCTCAAACACGAGCAGACTTTCAAAGATATGAGAAAAAAATTATGAAAATTGTATATTTTTATCTTTTTTTAATTATTATTTAAATTAATCTTTTAAACTTTTTTTTATTATTGATGTTTAGTTTTTCGTTCAAAAATTATTTTTACAAATTTGAAAGTACTAGTAAACAATTTTATCTTTTTTTTTTTTTTTTTTTGATTATTTTGCTCGTATTTTTTCAAAGATGGTTTATTACATTTATATAACAAAATATATACTTCATACAATGGCGTTTTCATATTCTTATGCTTATCAATGCTATAGAGAGTTAGAATTTTTATTTAAATTTAAAGTGAGTCAATAAAAATTTCAAATTTAAAACGGATCAATAAAATTTGAAAATGTGAAAGGGTGTCGAAAACTAATAAAAATACAATATCCATTAACCTACACAATGCATATGAATAGAGGTCGAAAACTAATAAAAATATAAGGATAAATAGCCTACAAAATTCAAGTGTAAATCTTTAAAATTGGGTTTTAAGTAGCTGCTGTAAGCAATAAAATAACGGTTTCAATTTAATTCGCAGAGATTCCATAAATTTGGTTGGTGTTAATTTTCAATCAGATTTGTAAGTTTGTTGTTTTTTAAATTATTTATGCATTAATTTATGCCATGTTTTACCATGCAAAAGTATTATAACAGATCGATGGCCAATCGGCTAGCACTATACATGACATTTGACTTGAGATAGGAAAATTGACAATATTAGCAACATGTAGTCCATGTCAATTTTAAAACACAAGTAAGGTGAAATTTAGTGTTCATTTTAAATAAAAGTTTTTGAAATAAAAGTTTCTCGTGGGGCGCGAAGAAATGAGTCAAAACCACAATTTATACTCTTACTTATATTCTTCCCATGTATTTTTGTGGAGCCACGGAACTCATATCAGGACAAAACCATGCTCACACAAGATAGCACATTGAATTATTTTATTTACATAAAGTTATTTTTGATACATTACAAAATTTATCGCTATATTTCATTTTATGGATGGATCATAATAAAAGGAATAAATTTTCTTCCGTATTCAACATGAGAAATACTAAATCATATCGTGTCGTACTTAACATGAAATGATTTCGAGTTTCATATTTTACGAAACATAAAGAGGTTACGTCTCACAAGTTTCCTGCAATAAATCGAAGGTATAAAAGATCTCCCTCCGGTCCGCAAACACGATCAGAAGAACTTTTAGAAATTCCAACGGAAAGCAGTTTTTCCTCCCTATTAGAAAATAAATCAATAGAAAATCGTGAAAAATATCCAATCCGCACTTTTTCTCCCATTTATTTTGCAATCTCGGAAGGAAAAGCGACGGTTATCCAAGAGAAACAACGGTTTTGGTTTTGTTTGAATGTTTATTTCGAGAACCATCATTCAAACACCGAATGCGTTAAAACTGATATTCAAACATACATAAAATCAGAAACTATATACGATACTAGAACATATATACGAAAGAACATAAAAATATGTTTCTGAATAGGAAATCTTATTATGGCGTTTCATTAATTTTAGGGTGACACTCTATTTCAAATAGTAAATATTTCTTGTATAAAATTTCAGTTAGTGTTTTGTAATCAATGATTACATTTGTTTTAAAATAAGCTTTTTATTAACAAAATTATTTTAACTATTTACGCCTTCTGCTGTGATGTGTATTGAGTATGAAAATAAAGTCACAATGAGAAGTAAATTAACTAAGATGAAAATTTGGGACCTGATGGTCAGTGATTAGTGATCTGTCACTGGGTGCCACAGATTTTGGGTTCGAGTGCCGACGGTGCCATGAATTTTTGTAGTGGTTCGGAATCCACTTGAAATCGTAGGTACCGGTCTAAGATGACTGTAGAGTATTGGGTGTAAAATATAAAGAAAACACATCCTGTCCCTAAATCTGCAAAGAGGCAAATTTCCTTGGCCGTCATGGGCCTGTTATGTCAATGATGAAGTTGAAAATTTTAAGTTAAAAAATTTGGAAAAGCAAGTCTTTTCTTATCTCACTTAGTAAACATCAACATCTAGACCCGTGTAGTTTAATGGAAGGAGGAAAAAGGGAAGAGGCAGTTTCTGTTGTGACGGAGCACCCGAAGGTAGTAGTCTGACTTGGCTCTTGAGTAAGGAGAACAGAAGGGAGGAAGGCAGCGCTTTCGGAAGTATTTTATAGGAAACTTCCCTACATTTTTGTATCGTATGGGAGAAAACCCTGAAAACAACAAAGCCGCCGGCGATTGAACCTCAGGCCTAATGCTCATCATTAGCGCACGTTGCCCCTGAGCACGAATCGGGGCCTTAAAATCATGAAAAATAGTATGTGTACAAGATGCAGCCTGATGACCAAGTGGCTAGTGGTCTGGCTCTCGGTACCACAGGTTTCGTGTTCGAATTCCAGCGGTGTCATGGAAAATGTAGTGGTTTGAATTCCACTTTAAGCCATTGATCTCATATTACCTTAGAGTGTCACAAAGCCTAATCAGACTTCTTCTCACTCAAAGTTATTGCCAAAGTGTAAAGTGGCAACTAAATTCAGTTACTGGTTTCGGCTTCGAGTTCTGGCAATGTCATTGATGTTTGTAGCGTTTGGAAATCCACCTTAAAACTTAGGTCCCGGTATAATATGATAGTAACGCCTAGGGCGGACATAGGGGGCATAGGCGCATAGGGCCCAGTAAAAATAAAACACCCTGTCCCTAAGTCTTCCAGTGGGCAGATTACCTTAGCCCTCAAGAGGCTGTTGCATCAATGGAGATGATGAAAATTTGCAGCAGACAACGGGTAGCCATAGAAAAGTATGTAGAGAATAATAAAGAATATCTGCTTGAATATCCAAAAAAAAAAAAAAATCATTACAAACATTATTTAGCCAAGCAGAAGTTTTGTACGTAGTAGAGCATGACAGATCATTATGAAGAAGTGAAATTTCAAACGTAACATTCTATAGAAATGGAGAAATTTAGAAGTTTGTGCAAAAATATGTCTTCTCATTAATTTAAATAACAAGAGAATTACTTTTTTATATTTACTGTGATTCCACTCCTAGAACTGAAGTTGAACTATAAGCTCCTATAATAATAAATATCTGCTTCAAATAATTCATAAGTTATTTATAAATTCCCAGATATCTCGACTTTTGACTGTTACTGTGCCACTTTTGACTGTTACTTTAAATTATAATTGAAGAAAATCGAATATAACTTTATTACAAAACTCTTTTTCCGTCCAACACAAAAAATAAGTGAGATTTCTTTTCTTCGTGACGAAACAGAACTTTGATGCACAGCGGCTTTTAACAAAACACTCTTCTTATTTTTTGGCCCTCAGAGAAATCTTTTTTTTTTTTTCCTGCTAATGGCGCGGAAGACAGCCAGCACTCTATTTTTCTTTAGCGAGAAACATGTTTGATGTTGCTCATTTTTTTTTTTCTTTGTAGGAACACACGAGACCCGTCATTTATTCTGATTATTCTGAAAGTTTGCAACATTTTTGAAAAGTTTCGAAAACAAAAATATTCATAGAAGTATTCATATGTTACGAACTGCTAACACGAGATGCAAATTTAGTTTGTTTTGTTTTATTTTTACTAGCTCAAACACGCTACTACTTTCTACCTAACTAGAACAATTTGGCAACTACATAGCAATAAGTGCTCCGCCATTCTTGTCAAATTTTAAACTTTCATCAAACTCTGTTTTCATGTTGATGTAAAATACACTTTTGGAAACCTCTCAATATATTTTTTTAATTTTTATTCAAAAATGATCTAGCCCTTAGCAAATTTTTGCTATTTTGTTAATTGTTATTCCTTAATTATTTTGTAATCTTTGATGGTTAGTCTATTTTTTTCTAGACTAATTCTGTTTTCCCATTCTAGTTATTATTTCTTGTTTTTTTAAATTCCTTACATATGTTTTATGGCATGTTTTGTATGTATTGTAACGTGTCGGGCTATACTAGACCTATAACAGCTTCAAGAAGAGGGATACTTTCAGGATCATTGAAACATTTGAATTGAACTATATGTTCTTGTAATAACAAATATGTGCATCATTTATTTTATTTGAAAGCATTACATATACACTGAAGTGACAAAAGTCATGGGATACCTCTTAATATTGTGTCGGCACTCCTTTCGCCCGGCGAAGTGCAGCAACTCGACGTGGCATGGACTCAACAAGTCGTTGGAAGTCTTCTGCAGGAATATTGAGCCATGCTGTCTCGATAGACGTAAATAATTGTGAAAGCGTTGATGGTGCAGGATTTTGGGCACGAACAGACCTCTCGAAGATCCATGAATCCCATAAATGCTCAATGGGATTCATGTCGGGCGATCTAGGTGGCCAGATCATTCGTTGGAAATGTCCAGAATGTTCTTCAAACCAATCGCGAACAGTTGTGGCCCGGTGACATGGCGCATTGTCATCCATAAAAATCCCATCGTTGTTTGGGTACATGAAGTCCATGAATGGCTGCAAGTGATCTCCAAGTAGCTGAACATAAGCATTTCCAGTCAATGTTCGGTCCAGTCGCACCAGAGGACCAAGTCCATGCCATGAAAAAACAGCCCACACCATTACGGAGCCACCACCAGCTTGAACAGTGCCTTGCTGACAGTTTGGGTCCATGGCTTCGTGGGGTCTGCACCACACTCGAACCCTACCATCAGCTCTTACCAACTGAAATCGCGACTCATCGGACCAGGCCACGGTTTTCCATTCATCTAGGGACCAACCGATATGCTCACGTGCCCACGAGAGTCGCTGCAAGCGATGTCGTTCTGTCAGTAAAGGCACTCGAGTCGGTCTTCTGCTGGAATAGCCCAAAAAAGCCAAATTTCTCCGCACAGTTCTAACAGACAAGTCCCTTGTACGTCCCACATTGATTTCTGCGGTTATTTGACGTAGTGTTGCTTGTCTGCTAGAATTTACGACTCTTTGCAGACGTCGCCGGTCTCGGTTGTTAAGTGCAGGCTGTCCATGGTGGGATGTTATGCCTGAAATGTCATACTCTGGGCACACTCTTGACACAGTGGATCTGGGAATGTTGAATTCCCTAACGATTTCCGAAATGGCATGACCCATACGTCTAGCTCCAACTAACATTCCGCGTTCAAAGTCTGTTAATTCCTGTCGTGCGGTCATCATCACGTCAAAACCTCTTCCCATGAATAACTTGAACAGAAATGAAAGCTCTGCGAAAGCACTGCGCATTTATTTGTTCTACGCGATGCTACTGCCATCTGAAAATTTGCATATTGCTATCCCATGACTTTTGTCACTTCAGTGTAAATACAGAACTCTATTTACAATGAAATGAATATTAAAGATATAAATTAGATACACAGTTGCAAATCACACCAGGGATGGAGACTTTAAGACTTTTCGAATCTACGACAAATTTAAGACACGTGGGCTCTGTCAGACCTTATCTATCACACGGCGTGATACACGAAACCACAAGAGGTTCATTTTGGAAACAGGCGAAGTATCCCACCTGTCCAGTCACTTGAGAAAAAAAGACAACACTTCTTGTCGAACTCTCTTCTTTTCTTCTCCAAGAACCTCCCTTTAACAAACCCATTAAGAGCTTCCCTCACTTCTCATTGGTATAAACGTATCTCAGCCCATCATCAATCACAATGAAACAACTCATGCCCATGTTTCGACTTTTGAAGTTCGCACAGGCATTCGGTAATTTTATAAGACTCTTTAAACATGACATCGAATATCTGAGATCAGATTTGAGTGACAAGTTGTTCTTATTAAAACAAAATACTAATTGCATACAATATAACTAACCAGAACACTGCTTGTCTGCTGTCAAATTAGGTATGGGTTGTTAATATGTACTTGTTAAAGAATATACATTCTCTCTCATGGGAATGAATTTCGTGTCCAAACACTTCCCGTGAGAAAAATATGTTAGACTCTGTTTTCTTATTTATTATTTCCATGCATTTATTGTAGACTCACGTAACTCATATCAGAACAACACCATGTTCGCACATGAAAAGATACTGAATTATTTTATTTGCATTAAGGCCTTTTTTGATATATTACAAAATTTATCGGTATATTTCATTTTATGGATGGATCATAATAAAAGAAATGAATTTTCCTACGTATTCAGCATTGAAAATATTAAATTATATAGTAATGCATTTAACATGAAATGATTTTGAGTTTCATATTTTACGAAACATAAAGAGGCGACGTCCTACATATTTCCTCCAATAAATCGAAGGCATAAAAGATCTCCCTCCGGCCGCAAACGCGATCAGGCGGACTTTTTCGAACCTTTGAAATTCCAACGGAAAGCAGTTTTCCTTCCTATTAGATAAATAAATCAGAGCCCTTATCGAGCGTGAAAAATATCCAATCCGCACTTTTTTTCCTCCCATTTATTTTGCAATCTCGGAAGGAAAAGCGACGGTTATCTCAGAGAAACAACGGATTTTAGTTTTATTCGAACGTTTATTTCGAGAACCATCATTCAAATATCGAATGTGTTAAAACTGATATAAAAGAACACATAAAGTAAAAAAATATCGATATTAGAAAAGGAGAAAAATGCTTTTGAATAGAAAATCAAAACTATCTCGCTGCACTAAACTTTAGAGTGACAATCAATTTCAAATAGTGAATATGATATGACTGTGATTCCACTTCAAAAACTGAAGTCGAACTATATGCCCCTGTAATAACATATTAATTGTTTCAAATTACTCATAAGTTATTAATAAATTTATTAATATATCGATTTTTTCATATACAGTGCCACCATAGTACAACATAATGAGTTTTAAATTAGAATTGGAGACAATCTACTATAACCTTATTACAAAACCCTTTTCTGTCAACACAAAAATAAAAAAGCGAGATTTGTTTCTTTCGTCACGAAACAGAACTTTAATGCACAAGGTCTTTTCACAAAACACTCTTCTTATTTTTACGCCCTCAGAGAAATCTTTTTCCTGTTAATGGCGCGTAAGACAGCCAGCACTCTATTTTTCCTTCGCGAGAAACATGTTTGATGTTGCTCATCTTTTTGTTTTAGGGTCACAGAGGCCCGTCATTTATTCTGATTATTCTGAAAGCTTGCAACATTTTTGAAAAGTTTCGATAAACAAAAAATATTCATAGAAGCATCCATATTGTTATGAACTGCTAACACGAGATGCAAATTTAGTTTGTTTTGTTTTATTTTTACTAGTTCAAACACGCTGCTACTTTCTATCTAACTAGAACAATTTGGCAATTTCATCAAACTCTGTTTTCATGATGATATGAACACACTTTTAAAAATTATATTACTTAATATCTTTTTCCAATTTTTATTAAAAAATGAACTAGTCCTTAGCAAATTTTTGTTATTTTGTTAATTGTGAATCCATTAACTCTTTAGTAATCATTGGTCGTCAGTCTATTTTTCATTTGGCTCATTGTACTTTATTTCTCTTTCTAGTTCTTATTTCGTGATATTTTTAAAAATTATTTACATTTGTTTTATTGTATGTTTTGTATGTACTGCAACGTCTCGGTCTATACTAGATCTATAATGTCTTCAAGAAGAGGCACTTTCTGGTTCACGACAAAACACTAAATTTTCTTAACAAGTATTATTTATATGTACAGAACTCTATTTACAGTGAAATGAAAATTAAAGATGTAAATTAGATACACAAGTGCAGTTCACACCATGGACGGAGATTTTAAGAATGCTCGAGTCTACGACGAAGTAGTCTGTGTCAGACCTTATTTAACGCCCGGCGTAAAACAGAAAACCACAAAAGACTCACTTTGAAAACAGTTGTAACCTCCAAACTGTTCAGTCACTTTAGAGAAAAATATAATACTTATTGTCGACTCGTCTCAGAACTCTCCCCTTTTTCAAAAAGCTCTCTTTAAGAAAATCGGCCAAGAGAGAGATCAGCTACCCTCACTTCTTATTAGAGTAGACACTTTCTCAGCCCATGATCTGTCACCAATAACGGAATTTAAAGGATGGAACAACTCTTAATATAGTTCATATTCAATCTGTAGTTGTTTCGACCTGTGAAGTTTGGAACAGAAAATAGCTTATTTCATGAGGTCATATTTTCCATGACACTAATTATCTGCTGTCAGATATGAGTGAAATGTTATCATTAGTACAAAACACTATTTGCATGTGTTATAAATATCCACAACGCTGCTTATCTGCTGCCAAATTTGAGTGATAAGTTGTTATTATGTATTTGTCAAATACTATATATTCCTCTCTCTTAGTGACGGAATGTTACAACTCTTCATGGGAAAAAATGCTACAGTATACAGAACACGCAAACCAATACAAAATCCCAGACAGTTTATATACACAATATTCAACAAAACAGATGTAGAATCTCGAAATATATTAAGTCTTCTAATAGAGATTTTCGTTTGAAATTAGAATATATATTATTTATCTGATAAAAAATAAATATATAATTCTGACTGATCATACGAAATACAGAACATTGTATTTTAAAAAATGGCTTTTTATTAATTCAATCTTTTGACAAATGTATTTAATAATGAGAGGTAATATTTATGTACACTCATGTCCATAAATTAAGGATAATGAAATTCCGGCAAAGAAAGAGACAGAAGCAAATCAAATTTGATTTATTTGTAAAGTCTATTTGTTAAACAAAAGTAAAGAGCAAAAAAGATGCTATATGTTTGACATAAATAATAAAATTGTGATTTTTACTCCCTGGAGCAAATTTCAAAAAGAAGCTATTTACAAAAAACAGTATAACATGGTTAGTATGATGGTTAATATGGAGTATGTCTCCCGGACGATGCAATACAGGCCTTACAACGCTTAGGCATGCTGAGTACGACGGGCATGACGGGCTGCAATTCGTCGGCCAAGCATATCCCACCATGCTCTATTGGATTCAAGTCCGGTGAGTATGCTGGCAATTCCATACGTGGTGATATCCTCAATTGAAGGCATTCGTCTACAATGTTTGCACGGTGAGGACGGGTGTTGTCCTCCATAAACAGAAATTCAGCACCCATGGCGCCCCGAAACAAACGTACATGTTGTTCCAGAATGACCTCCCGACAAATGTGGCCTGTCATCGTTACATTCTAAACATGCAGGTCAGTTCTGGAACCAAGAATAATTCCTCCCCAAACGAGCCATCCTGCACCACCGTAACGGTGTCGTTCAATGGTGTTCTCTTGGTGGTAACGGGTACCTGGCGCTCTCCATATGAAAGTCCGGCGAGAATTAGACTGCAAACTAAACCTGGACTCGTCGGAAAACATCACACCAGACCACTGTTGCGGTGTCCACAATGCATGCTCGCTACTCCAGGTTAATCGCAGGCGACAGTGATTTGCGGTAAAGTGGAACACATCTGGCAGACCTACGAGCATATAGACCAATGTGCTCTAAGCATCTGTACACTGTCTGCCTTGAAACTGTCGTACCGGTAGCTGAAGAGAGCTGACGAGACAGGTCTGATGCTGCGCTCCGTCTGTTTCTTTTGGAAGTAACTGCTAAATACCGGTCCTCCTTCGGTGTTGTAACTCGGGGGCGACCTGTGCTGTAACATCTACTCCCATTACCATCATCTTGGAATCGTTGACAAAGCCTGGAGATGACACTCTGGGTGATTCCAAGTTCCTCGGATACTTCCAGCTGGGTACGTCCACATTCCAGTCGTCCGATAATTCTACCACGTAAAAAAGCATCCAAATGCTTCCTTTGTGCCATAACTATGCGGTTATTGCACTGAAAGGCTTTTTTAAAGCGCTTGTGAACAATTTACTTCTTTACCACGATTCCTTATATACCCCTCTCTTACACTCTCCTCATTGTGACGTACTATCCGCGCCATCTGGTGGTTTCCTGTAATTTGCATATTCTTCTTCAAGATGTGTGTGATAATTCTACAGGTGAAATTTTTATTTTAGAGTTCAATTTCTGTGTGATTCTGAATTATCCTTAATTTATGGACATGAGTGTATATATATATATATATATATATGAATACAGAACTCTAGGTTATTATATTATTTACAAAGAAACGAAAATTAAAGATATAAATTTCATTGAGCAAATTTCATTTCATTCACTCCAAAGTTGGAGTTCTCGAGTCCTAATACACCCGGTCTGCAGAGCTTTAATTATTCAGTCACTTCACAGAAAAAAAAGGAAAACAACGCTTCATGTCGACTCGTCGCAGAACACTCTTTCTCTCATTCTCTAAAAACCTCCCATTAAGAAAATCCATTAATTGGGGGATCAGTTTCTCTCACTTATCCATGGAGTGGACACTTTCTCAGACCATGGTCTATCACCAATTATTATTATTATCACCAATCACCAGCAACTCATGAGGGAATCCATATCCCGTCTGTAGACTTGTGAAGGTCACAAACAGGTCACACATTATCATATTTATCCCAGGTCATATTTGAGTAACAGGTAGTTCTCATTATTGAAATCTCTAATTCCATGCAATATAAATATCAACAATACTGTTTATCTGCTCTCAGATATCGAGTGATTGTTTGTTATTATGTACTTGTTAAAGAATATACATTCCTTTCCCTTGGGAAAGAAAATGCTTTGTCAATTCTCGTGGGAAAAATGCTACAGTATTGAAAACTAAAAACTCGTCTTATTGCCAATGTTGATATTATTTTATTTCATGTAATGCATTTCAAAATTACGCTGTAATGGTTTCGATTGTAAAAAAATGTAGATTTTTAAAATTCTCCAAGATTATAGTACAAAATTTCTGTATGAAGAACCTGCTCAATTTATAAAAACAAATGGAAACAATCCCCTAATTTATGAGATCATTTAATGATTAATTTTCTATTACAGCACCACAATAAAACCTATGGTTGTTATTTGTTGTGATTATTTTTATTCTTTTAAACTTCATCTGTTTACTTAAATGCTATTGATAAAAATGCAAAAAAAAAAAAAAATGTAACATTGTTTGATTTACTTTTAGAAATTCTACTGCTTAGAAGTTGAAAAACAATAATTATCTTACTTTTATGGAAAGAAGTTCTCCCAGAAATCCTTTTTTTTATTTTACTCCATAAAACTTTGAAAATGTCTGTGTCCAGCTCACGAAAATCTTCTACTTCGAAGTGTATCAGGTTGCTCATGTCTCTCGCAGTTTCGACTGGCTTCAGGTGTCTTCTTACCACATCACGATGCAGTTCGCTCAATTCCTCCGACATAACTAGGATTATATTTTTCTCAAAAAGAATATTTGGATGCGTTTCGAAGCAGCGTAAACTATTTCAGATAGAAAACAAATCGCGACATAAGGATGATAGCTGTCAGAATTTTATTCCCCACTTTGGATAAGTACTTCAGTATAGAAAAAGTAAGAGAAAATAACTGTGATTATAAAACTTGCTTGACTGCATTTTCAAAAGTACGATGTTTGTTTTAATGTAGTCCTTTTGGGGTTCGGTATCGCGAATCTTAACCATACTGAATTTTTATATAGAAAAACTTATCATTCAACAAAGCTTAGCTCAAAATTAGTAATTAAATATCACAGAAAAGAGAAAATAGTTGTTTTTTTTTTTTTTTTTATTGTTCCATTTATTATCATGCAGCATTTTTGTTGTTTTGTTTTTGTTCGTTACAACAAATTCCATAAAATGCCAAAAATTCTAATGCTTGACAAGATTTATAAATAAAAGTTAAAATTTCATTTTTTAAGAAAACCTCAGAAGAAGAATATAAAATATAACATAAAAGAATAAGAAATAAAGATATAAGATAAAAAGAATAAGTAGCAAAGACATAAGAATTTAAGATAAACAGAATACGTGAAACAAACTTTGGTGTAATACAACAAAATAAAATAATAGTATTTACAACAACAAAAAAATGTTTCTGTAATATTTAACAAATTATATAGTATAATAAAAAATTAGCGTCCGGCTCATGGTTCAGTGGAAACGTGCGCCGCTGGTGAGTTTTAGGGCTGAGGTTCAATGCTTTGGCGGCATTGCTGTAGACACTGCTCCACGAGGAGGCTCGATGGCGTTTGGGATGTTTAGCAACATGCCTTGTTATTCAGGCTACCTGGGGAGTTTTCCTTGTTATCTCCTTAATGCAAATGCAGAGTAATTCACCCTCAAATTCCTCCCGTAAGGCACTGCCCTTCTTAGGGGATACGGAGCCAAGTCAGACTTCTACCTACGGGTGCTCCATCACAACAGAAGCTATTCCTTTCACTCCATCCATGAATAGACTACTCATGGGGTGTCCGTCCCTCGCTGGACACTAAGGGATAGACACAACAACGAAAATTAGCGGCAATACAAGTTGAATAATTTAAACACACAAATATTTATCATTCCAGTTATACCTTCATTGTTTAGCATAAATTCTTCATCGAATCATTATTTTCACTTTCCATTCTGCATAAAATCTGAATGCAAAGCAATCATTTAGGCATTGTTTGATTTCGTAGAATAAGTTTCAAAACTTTGAAAATTCAAACTAATCATGCTTCTTCCAAAAAGCATGAACCAGAACGTTTTCTCAAATGCTAAAGAACATAAAACATTTGGAGGCCAAGTATAGATTTCCAAACCACTTTATTTAAAGACATAGTAAAAACTCAATTGAGCAGTTTTTAGTGTACTGGTTTCTACAGAATGGCGGTTTCCCCACCAGTAAAAGATAATTACATTCACAAGTGCAGTTCACTCCAAGGTCAGAGATTTTCAAAGTTTTCGAGTCTACGACGAATCTAAACACGATGTCTGCGGCAGACCTTAATTATGACACGGCGTGATTCGCGAAACCACAAGGGGTTCATTCTAAAAACAGGGAGGAAACTCCGGCCTGTTCAGTCACTTCAGAGAAAAAGAAAAACAAGGCTTCTGATCGACTTTTTTTCTTCTTCACCAAAAAAAAAACATTCCTTTTAAAACAATCCGTCAAGAAGGGGGTCAGCTTCTATATTATATATAGATAGTTATATAATATATTATAGTAACTATCTATATTATATATATATATATATATATATATATATATATATATTACATGCTATAACTATCCACAAAAACTGCTTATCTCTGTCGCATTTGAGTAATAGTTGTTATTATGTACTTGTTAAAGAATCTATATTTCTCTCTCTTGTGAACGAAATGCTACAAATCTCCCCGTGAGGAAAATGCTACACTATGGTCAGTACAATAAACTCCAGACTCTTCAAATCTTTATGTGAACCGATCGGCAACTTTCATAAAATATTAATTTTGCACAATAAGTAAATTGGCTTTAAGGACAAATACTCACAAGATTGTTTGAATTTAAAAATGATGCTATTTATTTAATTTTTTTCTTTTTGAAGATTACCCTTTTTATTTCAAATTTCGTCAGAATGAGTAGTCTCAACAGTTTGCATAAATGTTTGTTATTTTTCCAGAAATAAATAAATTTAATTTATTATTAAGGTACAGTTCTTTGAAGTGTCTACTGCAATCGAGTCTATGATCAAGAAATTATATTTTCTTTAATCTTGTGTAGTAAGTCTAGTGAGAAATTACCTCTTATCTGAAAAACTAACAGAAATTGTCAAAAGAAGAAAAAGGAAAGAATAACTGACTTAAAAGGTTTTTAAGGTGTCCTTCAGAAGCCTTTTCAAATGGGTAATAGGAAGATTTCAAATCTACATTCGATAAATTATTCTTTCAGCAATCAGAAAAACTATCAGTTTTTTTTTTTTGAGATCGAAATACTATTCCAACCTTCCATTGATTCTTCTTTCCCATCTTATCTCATAAAAGAAATCTGATTGATTTCTGCGCAGCCATGAATGAAGAGTACTCAATTGAAAAGAAGTGAAATATTTATTGCCTTTCGCTTTTCAAAAGAATCTTCTCGTCTTATGCATAAATTAAGGGAAATATTGGAATAAGTTTGGTACTTGTCGTGACTTGATTAACTAACTAGCTGACTCAAGAACATTCCTACTTAACAAAGACAAACTTTTTTGCATAATGGAAGAAGGTATTCATAAATGAAAAGTGTTATAAAAGGGATAATGATAGAATGATATTGGTTTGTTGCTTTGATAAATGTGCATAGTATATGAAGTAAAATCTTATTACATACATTTATAAATGTATAAGAGCAGTATAAAATGTTTGTTCTATACTATTCGAACTTAAATACAACAATGCAATAAGATTTTACTTTTTACATACTATGCACATTTATACATTTCTAAATGTGTAAGATCAGTAAAAAATATATATTATGCATATTATTATATTATGCATATTATATAATGTATGTGTTATGTTTGTTATGATGTATATTATATAAAAATCATTTTAATTTAAAAATCAAATCAAAATTTTTAAACATTTATAATGTTTATTAGATGTGTGAAAGCTTTAACTGTTTTAATTTGTTTTTCACATTGTTTCCTTATTCAAAACAAACAGGTTTTCACTCATTTTGAAATCTCGTTAAAATATTCCTCGTCTATCAAATTATGATTTGTAATGTTATTCTTGGGGACAGATGGGCGAATGACTAGCTCTCTGGACCTCACACCTAGCTTTCAGCTTCGAGTCCCGATGGCGCCATAGATATTAGTAGTGGTTCAGAATCCATTTTAAACTGTGGGTCCCGGTTTGATATGATCGTAGAGCGTTGTTTTGAGGTTTAGTCAGTCTTTGGCTCTCGCAGTTCTTCGTTAAAAGTGAAACTGTATATTACCCTTAGCCATGGACCCCTGGTGTACGATTTCCTGCACCAAGGGGTTAGTAACAACAACAACAATAAAATGATGTTGGTTTCTTTCTTTCTTTGATAAATGTGAATAGTATATATTTATTGGATTGTTGTATTTATGTTCAAATAGCATAGCATTTACTATTCTTATACGTTCATAAGAGATATTTATTTAATTTGTGATAGCCTTAAATGAACTATTTCGTAGTTCTATTCGTAGTTTCGTGATCTATTTTTTTCGTAGTTTCGTAGTTTCCTTTTCATTAAAAAAACAAACAAACAGATTTTCACTTCTTTTTAAAATTTCATTAAATGATTCCTCGTCTATCAAATTATGATTTGTAATGTTATTCATGCCGCCTGAGGGCCGAGTGTCTGGCGCTCAGTGACACAGGTTTCGGATTCAAGTACCGACAGTACCATGGATGCTTGTGTTGGTTCGAATCCACTTTAAACAGTAGGTCCCGGTCCAATATGACTTTACGTAGGGTTTAAAACCCTGACCGGTATAAACGAAAGCATTTGTTGTCTAGCAATTTGCCAGTAGGCAGACGACCTTGACCCACCATGGGATTGTTGTGCCAATGAAGAGGAAGAATGTTCCACATATATATTTGTGGCATGATGGCCAATTGTCTGGTGCTCTGGCCTTTGATACCACAGGCTTCAAGTTCAAATGCTTAGTGATTCGGAATCCACGTCAAACTGTGGGTCCCCGTATAATTAGCCTAACGTGTGCACAAAATGACCGTAGAGAGATAAACAAAACCAAACCACGTTTTTTTTTTAAATCATGTCTGCAATAAAACCGCCATCAGATTGAATTTCCGTCCTAATGCTCACCGGTGCACGTTGCCACTGAACCACGAGTCAGGCACTTCATTCAAATTCATTTAAAAGAGAATTTTGTATCGCAAAATTTATTCAAAAAATATATTATTATTAATTATATATAATTATATATTAATTTCTAGAATGGAATTTCTATGGATTTTGCCAACTCTGCTCATTTCAAGCAAACTGATTAATAGAAAAGATTTAAAATGGAGAGAATCGAATCAATTTTCGAGAAGAAGCATTCACAATTTTCATTGCAATTGAAATAAACTCTTATAAAGACTGCAAAAACTAAAAAAAAAAACCTGAAAAAATCTCATTAAAACTTTTAATTTCACTATTCTTGTCTTATAAAAAAAGAATTCTCTTTTCACATTTTCACCTAAGCTTCAAAAGAACTAATTAAGAAAGTCTTTCATTCCTAAAGAGATTCTTAAAAAAAAAATTAAACTCCCATTCTCCAGGAAATGAAATTCAGAGTAGGCCTGCTAACAAACATTTAAATGAACCTTTATTTAATTAAAGCGGCAACAAAGTAACAATTTCTGCTCTCTGTAATCTTTGCATTGTGTATAATATTTCTTTTTTTATATATTTATTTAACAAAAATTATGTCTGCCGTATTAAAAATTAATAAGCTTTTATAAAAAAATATTGTAGTGTGCAGGTTGGACAAATAGATTGTAACTGGGTGTGGTCGTTGGAGATACTTTAGGCACAGGTTGGAGAACTCACAGTTTTATTTACACGCGTACAAACACCACAAACATACATTTAAAACGTACACATGCATTTTTTTTAAAAAAATTAAATAATAACTATCATGAAAGTTAGAATATAAATTTATTAAAATAAAAATTCAATAGAATTTTAGTAAATCAGAATCATAACTGGACCTGATGGCCGAGTGACTGGATCTCTGCCACTTGGGGCCACAGGTTTCGGATTCCATTGCTGGTGGCGCCATGGATGTTTTTGTGGTTCGGAATCCACTTTAAACCGTAGGTCCCCATCTAATATGACTTTAAAGTATAAGGCGTAGGGCTGACACCCATAAAAAGAAAACATGTGTCTCAAAATCTGCCAGTAGGCCGATGGCCTTGGCCCACCATGGAACTGTTGACCAATGAAGAAGAAGAATCATAAGTACACATCAGTATGTATTTTCTTTTGTTTTTGAAGACACGTAGCATATGTAAATTTTTTACATGTAGGAATTAATTGATTTTCACCGCACATTCGGTAAAATTCTGTTTTAATGCAATTTATATTTTAAATAAAAAGGCTTTTGATTTTAAAAATTAAATTAAGTTAATTGGAATTAAATTAATTCGAACAGTATGGTGGTACTGATGCTATCAGAATCGTGAAATTAAGAAATATTTTAAAAATCTATCTCTAAAAAGTTGTAGCATTTAGAGAATAGTCGAAGAAAACACGTTCCAAATCTCATTATGTATATTAAAGGACTTTTCAATCCGTCCATTTAAAATTAGAGTACCTGTAGCTCAAAGTGTTTTTTTCCAAAGGATCAACGGACGTGTCGAAGAATGATAAATGGAAATATTGACATTAAAGCAAACAAAATGCTGGGAGAAAATCTGTCTTCAGAATTCTGTGCATGTTATATTTTGAATGACGATTGATTATATTGCGAAAAATAGATAAAATTGTGTATTCCCTATTTGAATTTATAAATGGTAGCTAATGCTATAAATATTATGAATTCTATTCTTTTGATCCAATGCATTACTGTAATAATGTATTTGCTGTCCTTGTAATTATGAGAAGCAGCACCTTAACACTTTTATTATTATATCCAATGAACAATTGATTGATATTTTATTGTTATTATTACTTTATTTCATGTCAACCAATTGACATTCGTAAGAGATTTTTTTCTTTATATGTATTAATTTCCTGAAAATAAAATAATTGTCATACAATGTTGTATTAACACATTTAATTATATTATCACATTTAATTATATTAATTATGTATTATATAGTTTTATTTACTTATAAAGCGTCATTCATGTAATTTTTATATATTATATTTGAGTTAAATCAACTGTTCAGCAAGAAATATTTACATTATTATCTTAAAAATACATATTACATTGTCCCGAACAATATTCCTTCTACAATTAAATAGATTTCTGCTGCTGAACTTTGCATATGTAATTTCTAATTTATTACATATTAGCTTCCTTGTAATAAATTATGTGAACATGAACTCCAGAAATATTGCCAGCATATTATAAAACCATTAAATTTTTCAATAAACTAAATTCAGAATTGTATAATATATAACTGACATATTTTTAAGAAATAAAAGCATTTTTTTATTATCAAAGAAGGAACATTTTTAATACAGATAATAATAAAAGTTAGTATTTGCTTAGTTTTGTTTTGTATTTGCTATTTGTATAATTTTAATTTTTCGCATGTTGATAAGAGATTTTAGCAGCTGTTACTGAAATAAATTATGACAGATTAATATTTTTTAAATCATTCATTGTATACTACTTTTTTTCTATCGAACAGTCGGTTTTATCTTGGAATGGTGTTATTTCTTTCTATCGTATTATTTGTATTTATTTTGTATGATATCTGTTGTCTTTTAAACTTGACATTGGAAATAAATAAATATATATAGTCGAATATTACGCTTGCGGATTATAGATCTTTTAGGGTATCCAAAAATTATAGATAAAAGGGAATCTTTTTTAGTTGGAGTTTAAATCTACACCTACTTATTACAGGAAAGAAATTGTCATTTTTATTAATCAAATATTATGTACGCCTGGAGGAAAAAATTCTATAAGTGTATTGCTACATCAACCTGCAGCGCTGACTAATGGCCAATTGGCTAGCGCTCTGGCCTTTAGTACCATAAGCTTCATGTTCGAATCCTGGCAATGGTATGGATGGTTGTTAACGGATCAGAATCCATGTTAAATTGTAGATCCCGGTCTAATGAGCCCAAAGTGTACACAAAAGTATCGTCGAGTGACAATCAAATCAAATCAAACCCAACAAAACAGGCTGCTGAGTTGTAAAATTTATTCCTTTTAATTTACATTATTTATTTAATTTATTTCGTAATTATTTTTATTCTTACCAATATTTTCAGTTTCCCTCTCTGTTTCTGAAGATCACTTCATGTTTCTTGAAAAGCCAGGTCCAGAATGAAACTCAATTATGTTTCTCCATTTTACGAATCTTAACGAAAAATTAAGAATGTCAAATAAACGCTATTCGTTACGAACGAGAGTATCATCATATTACTGTTTGTTTAATTATAATGGCCACGATGGCGTTACGCATAACTTTTTGAAAGAATGATCAAATGCAGGGAATTAAAAATGCTTCTAATTAACACAGAAAAACTTTCCTTGATAAATTCTCGTTACAGCTGCAGCTGATGTTGGAGAAGTCATTTGACTGTACATTTATAACTGGATTTACTGCGAAAATCGTTTGTTTTTCTTATTTTATCGAAATGCGAGTGTCTTCCTTTCGAATAAAATGAACAGAATTAAATAAATGAACTGACACTGATTAATTAACAAGTAGATTGCAGCTGTTGGAACATGCCGATAGACTGTTGCGCTGCTTCTTAAAGATGCACCTTTCCTTTAAAAGATGTCACCTCATTTTAAATCTCTGAGACAAAATGCAACAAGGAAAATATACATAACGAATCTGGAATAAAGAAGAATCGGTGCATCAGATGCATATTTATGTGTGTTTTAATTTATAGAGGGTAGATTAACATAGCTTAAAAGTTCTGCTTGTTCGATTGATGAATTATTGGATGGCCTTGATTTACCGTAAAGTTATTATAACTTTATTTTGAAATTTAATAAAAAAGCTATACTTTTTTTCATAAAAAATATTATTATTAATAATATCTTATTATTAATACTATATTATAATTATTATTATCTCTATTATGAATTATTATTATCTCTATTATGAATTATTATTAGCTCTAATATTAATAATTATTAATTCTATTATTAAAAATACTATTGGATATTATTGGATACAAAAAAATTTGCCATAATCTTGTTGTATCCTTTATTTTGAAATTTAATAAAAGGAATTGTATTTTTTCACAAAATCTATTAATGTTATTATTATCTTACTTGCTGGCGATTTAAAATTCTGCTTTTTCGAGTTATGTACTATTTGATGATATGAACAAAATTTGCCATAAATTTCTTGTATTCTAAATTTTCAAATTTAATAAAAGTGAGTTATTCTTGTTCACATTTATTATTATTATTGCGTTCTTCGTGAGTTAATTGCAGCTAAGTGGCTAACTCTCTAGCCTTTGGTATCTCAGACTTCAAGCTCGAATCCTGGCGGTGACATGGATGTTTGTGAGTGTTTCGGAGTCCACGTTAAAAATGTAGGTCCCGGTCAAATTAATCCAAAGTGTTCGTAGACCGACAATCAAAACCCAACCAATGAGGCTGCCGCGTTGTAAAATTTATTCCTTTATTTTATAGCATTTATTTAATTTATTTTGTCATTATTTTTATTTTTTCCAATATTTTCAGTTTCACTGTCTGTTTCTGAAGATCACTTCATGTTTTTTGAAGAGGCTGAAACGTCATCACAATTATCGCAAAAGCCAGATTCAAACTCAATTATGCTTCTCCATTTTACGAACCTTTAACGAAAATTGAAGCATGTCAAATAAACTCTATTCGTTACGAATGAGAGTATCGTCATATTACTTACTGTTTGTTTAATTATAATGCCCACGATGGCGTTACGCATAACTTTTTGAAAGGATGATCAAATGCAGGGAATTAACAATGCCTCTAATTAACAGAGAAAACTTTCCTGATAAATTCTCGTTACAGCTGCAGCTGATGTTGGAGAAGTCATTTGACTGTACGTTTATAACTGGATTTACTCGGAAATTCGTTTGTTTTTCTTATTTTATCGAAATGGGAGTCAGTTCCATTCGAATAAAATCAACAGAATTAAACAAATGAATTGGTACTGATTAATTAACAAGTAGGTTGCAGCTGTTGTAACATGTCGATAGATTGTTGCATTTCTTCTTAAAAAGATGCCCTTTCTTTAAAAGATGACACCTCATTTTAAATGTGATTCTCACAGACAAAATGTAACAAGGACTGTATCGAGCCTCTTAAATAATGAAGAATCGATTCGTCAGATGCATATTTGTGTGTGTTTTAATTTATAGAGGGAGCTTAACATTAAAGGTTCTGATTTTTAAATTGGTGTACTATTGGATGGCCTAAAAATGTGCTATTAACTCCTCGTATCTTTATTTTGAAATTTAATAAAAGTGAATGGACACGGATTAATTAGAAAATAGATTGCAGCTGTTGGAACATGTCGATAGACTGTTGCGCTGCTTCTTAAAGATGCACCTTTCCTTTAAAAGATGTCACATCATTTTAAATCTCTGAGACAAAACGCAACAAGGAAAATATACATAACGAATCTTGAATAAGGAAGAATCGGTGCATCAGATGCATATTTATGTGGGTTTTAATTTATAGAGGGAAATCAACATATCTTAAAATTGCTGCTTTTTCGATTGATGTATTATTGGATGGCCTAAAAAAGATTTACCATAAACTTTTTGTATCTTTATTTTAAAATTTAATAAAAAGGACTATACTTTTTCATAAATACATTATTAATACTATATTATTATTAATTATTATTAACTCTATTATTAATAATTATTAATTCTATTATTAAAAATATTATTGGATACTATTGGTGCAAAAAAATGTACCATAATCTTATTGTAATCTTTATTTTGAAAATTAATAAAAATGAGTTATACTTTTTAGCATATTCTCTTATTATTATTATTATTATTTTTCTCCTTCAGTTAATACTATTTTGATAAAATAGAATAGAATGGGTGAATTAATTATTTTTAAGTAATACAATTTCTTATGTTTAAATTTGAAATTTTTTTTTGCTAGTTCAGACAAGAAAATTGAGACTTTGAAATACAAGTGAGAAATTTAATTTCTCTATTTTTATAAAATATGACTTTTCTTACACGATCCTCCATGCACAATAATTTTTATAAATCCATGCAGTCTTTTAAAATTAGATTGAGTAGATTAACCTTACTTGCTGGAAATTTAAAAATTCTGCTTTTTCGATTGATGTACGATTAGATTGCCTAAAAATATTTGCCATAATCTTCTTGTATCTTTTATTTTGCACTTTAATGAAGATGAGTTATTCTTTTTCCCAAATTATCTTTTTTTTCACCTGTTTTGATAAAACAGAATAGTAATGGTGAAGTGATTGTTTTTAAGTAATGCATTTTCTTCTGTGTAAAGCTGAAATTTTTGTTGCTGGTTCAGTCAAGAAAATTGAGTCTTTGAAATAAATACAAGAATGGGAAATTTAAATTATCTTTATTTTTTATAAAATTTATCTTTTCTTAAATGTACCTCGATGCACAATCCCATTAATAAATCAATGTAACGGTTGGGCT
Source organism: Caerostris extrusa (assembly GCA_021605095.1). Classification (NCBI taxonomy): domain Eukaryota; kingdom Metazoa; phylum Arthropoda; class Arachnida; order Araneae; family Araneidae; genus Caerostris; species Caerostris extrusa. Next base: position 7,069 of record BPLR01012247.1, on the reverse strand, counting down.
GAAATGTTCGTAGGATGACACATAGATGCCGCTACTAGTATTAAATCCATATAAATTTTAGTTAGCCCTAACCTTCAAAAGACAAATATATAAATTTGACAGCTGTTGCACCATTAGTATGTGAGTTATAGCATTTTTAGTGAAGCAACTTTTTTTAGTTTGAAAAAATGGATAAAAAGGAAATTTCGTGTGATAATAAAACAATGCTTTTGGCGAAAAACAATACTATTGAAGCCAAGGCTTGGCTTGATAAACATTATTCGTACTTTGCACCAGGAAAATCAACCGTAGAGAAGTGGTTTGCTAAATTTATACAAGGCGAAATGAGCACCGAGGATGATGCCCGCAGTGGACGCCCCAAAGAGGCTTTTACCGACGAAAACACCAAAAAAAAAAAAAAAAAAAAATCCACAAAATAATTTCTGATAACCGTAAAATGAAGTTGATTGAGATAGCTGAGACCCTAAAGATATCAAAGGAACGTGTTGGACATATCGTGAATGAATATTTGGATATGCGAAAGCCCTGTTCAAAGTGGGTGCCGCGCGAGCTCACAATCGACCCAAAACAACAACGAATTGATGATTTTAAGCAGTGTTTGGAGCTGTTCAATCGTAATAAACCCAAATTTTGTCGTCTGTATGTGACAATGGATGAAACATGGATCCTTCATTTCACACCGGAGTCCAATCGACAGTCAGCCGAGTGGACGGCACGTGATGATCACTAAAAATACTATAACTTTCACTAAAAAAGCTATAGCTATACTAATAGTGCAACATCTGTCAAATTGATACACGTGTCTTTTTTGAAGGTGAGAGTCTAACTAAAAATCATATGGATTTAATACTAGTAGCGCCATCTATGTGTCAGTCTATGAACTTTTCAGCGCACCTGTTAATCTCTTTAAAATAGGATTGAGTAGAAAAATCTTACCTGCGGACAATTTAAAAGTTCTGCTTTTTCGATTGATGTACTATTGGATGGCCGAAAAAAAATGCACCATAATCTTCCTGTATCCTTTATTTTCAAATTTAATAAAAATGAATTATACTTTTTCACACATTCTATTAATATTATTACTATTACTATCACATGTTTATTATTTTCTTCTCCAGTTTATCCTGTTTTGATAAAATAAAATAGAATTGGTGAATTATTTATTTTTAAATGATGCATTTCCTTATGTGTAAAATTGGAATTTTTATTGCCATTTCAGTCCAGAAAATTGAGACTTTGAAATGCAATAAACCGTGAAAAAATTTAATTTATCTGTAAATTTTGAAAATTTAACCTTTCTTACATGATTCTCGATGCGCAATCCTATTTATAGAGCCATGTAGTCTTTTTAAATTAAGATTGAGTAGAAAAATCATATTTACTGATAATTTAAAAGTACTTTTTAATACTAATGTGCTATTGGATGGCTTAAAAATAATTTGCTATAATTTTCTTACATCTTTTATTTTGAAATTTAATAAATTATACATTTATAAATTATAAATTTAATGAATTATACTTTATTACAAATTCTATTATTATTAGTAGTAGTATTACTATTTTCTTCTTCAGTAAAATCTATTTTGATAAAATAGAATAGAATTTGATCATTAATTACTTTTAAGCAATGCAAATAACAATAAAAATAAACGCAATAAAAAATAACTTATTTGCTGACAATTTAAATTTTAAGTGAAATTAAATAAAGATGACAGAAATAGAAATGCTTATTATTTAAATTATAAGAAAAAATATTTGACTGCACAATTACATTAATATTGTTTTCAATTAACTTTTAAATTTTTCTTGATGGAAACATTAAAATATATTTTTTATAAATCATAACCTTCAAGTATAATTTTGAAAAAAAATATGAAAATAATATTTTTACTACATTTTCAAATAAATATATTTAAAAAATTATTTCAGTTTGTTTGATCAGTTAACTGAAACAGTGACGAATATTATTTTTGAAGAGTTTTCGAATCGACTATTTATTCCAAATCTAATTTAATTATGTCTTCTTATTGTTGTTTGAAGCCCCATTAAATTAAATTTGAGAAATTTCCTTCATATTTATTTTCCCTGAAGATAAATAAAATTAGCTACGATATAATCTTAAAATGGATAGCACATTATCACCTTTTTAATTTCATATGAAAAATTTAAAAACATACAGAATTGTTTTCGGTTTACTTTAAAAATATTCACTAATTTATTTAATTTGGTTTTCTTTCCTTTATAAAAGGAAAGAAAAATTTCAAACATGACAATTGTTAAGAAATTGGAAGAACAGCTAATGTTCTTGGTCCATTTATCTTTTAATAGAGGTTAAATGTCTAACAATTACAATGTCTAACATTAACAATTACAATGTCTAACAATTAAATGTTTAAAATTAAGACATTGCTAATTTACTATTTTAAAAAACTATACAAAAATTTATTTTAAGACTTTTATTTTTTTAAAACTGTACAAAAAAATTTATTTTTGTGTTTATATCAATAATATATAGCTGGTATAATTGCATTCAAAAGCTTTTTTTTTTTTTATCTGTCCCCATTTTTTGTATTGTGTAACTATGCTTCCTCCTACGCTGGTTTATCTTGTGCTGGATACCACAGGTTTCGATTTCGAGTCCCGGCGGTGCCATGGATGTTTGGAGTGGTACGGAATCCACTTTAAACTGTAGGTCCCGGTCTGTTTAGCCTACAGTGTGCACAAGATGACTGTAGAGCGACAAACCAAACCTTCGCAGGTGTAAGAGTGCCCTTGTGCCTCTGTGGCTTTCAAGAGAAATGATCAGTTGATCTACAGACTCTCACAGTCGGTCTACAGTGGAAGTATATTTTTGCGCATCCTGCTCTTATCCGAGTTTTGTGTTTTCGGCCTAGAAGTGGAGTCCTTCCCCAAATCTATAATTATCTGTCTTTAAATATGTTACAATTTGTCTGTCTCTAATTTTATGTCTATGTGTTTGTGCGTGTGTCAATAAAGCAGTGAGTTCTCTAACTTGTGCCTACTATCTCAATCCAACCACATCCAGTTACAATCGGTTGACCAACCTACACACTACAATTATAGATACATTGTTGATTTGATTGTGCAATTGTTTCGATTGTGCAGAAATTTAAGCACATGACAATACCATTTTATTAAAAATATTATTTAATGTAGAAGATCCAACCTCCGGCGTGCACCTATGTAATTTATTCTACGAATACAGCACAGAAATATATTGTTTTACGCAATCATGTGAAGAATGTTTGATTATAGAAAGAAATAGTGAAAATACATCTTCCCAATGATAAATAATTTGATTTTGAAAGTAAAAAATAACTGAACAGGTAGAAAAGAAATGTAAAAAAATGTAAAAGACCAAATTGTATGACAGCGGAGTCAAGTTGGTTTATTTAACTCAGGAACAAAATTTACAAACTCCATGACAGACCAAGCTGTCAAGAAAAAGAAGATAGTTGCTGAGGCATCATCTTTCTGGTTATCGCTCATTTCAGAATTTCACTTGGAATGGCACGATTTTGTGACTCATAAATCGATTAACCAAAAAAATTTTTAAAGGATGAAAAATGCTAGGATTTGACGTGCAAGAAGCTGATGTCGGGAATTAATTGCAGTTATTAATCGCGATATCTATTTGAAATACTGGATTTATAAATCATTTACGATTGCACTTTCAAGTATCATATTTTTATGAAAAATGAAATACTATTATTTATGACAGAATACGATAATTTTGTAACCTAACAAAGCTAAATAAAAAATACATTGTGATAAAAGGTTGCGAATTCTCAAACTGCTCTCACTTAATGCATTTAATGCATTAATTTTGAGGATGTTTATCATCATCATTATAATTTTCTTCTTCTTCAATGGCCAAGGCAGTCAGTCTACTGGAAGTTTTCAAGACGAGAAATGATTTCTTTTTACGGGTGGTGGTGGTGGTGGCGGGGGGGGTTGTCGATCTACGCCCCAATGCTCTATAGCCATATTACACTCATGTCCATAAATTAAGGATAATGAAGTTCAGGCAAAGGAAGGGGAACCAAACAAAACAAATTTGACTTGTTTGTAAAGTCTATTTATTAAACAAAAGGTAAAGAGCAAAAAAGATGCTATATGTTTGACATAATTAATAAAAATTGCGATTTTTTACTCCTGGAGCAAATTTCAAAAAGAACCTATTTACAAAAAAACAGTATAACATGGTTAGTATGATGGTTAATATGGAGTATGTCTCCCGGACGATGCAATACAGGCCTTACAACGCCTAGGCATGCTGAGTATCAAATTATCAATCTGATCTCGGGAATGTGCACCACTCATCAAGCAGTGCTCCCTCCGAAGTTCCGGTTGACAGGTGGGAGGTTGACGGGCTGCAATTTGTCGGCCAGCATATCCCACACATGCTCTATTGGATTCAAGTCCGAGTGGTATGCTGGCCAAATCCATACGCAAAAATCATCCAAATGCTTCCTTTGTGCCATAACTATGCGGTTATTGCACTGAAAGGCTTTTTAAAGCGCTTGTGAACAATTTTACTTCTTTGCCACCATTCCTTATATACCCCTCTCTTACACTCTCGTCATTGTGACGTGTACTATCCGCGCCATCTGGTGGTTTCCTGTAATTTGCATATTCTTCTTCAAGATGTGTGTGATAATTCTACAGGTGAAATTTTTTATTTTTAGAGTTCCATTTCGTGTGTGATTCTGAATTATCCTTAATTTATGGACATAAGTGTAAAGGAAATAAATGTAAAAATAAATATTGTAAAAATGAATCCAACAAAATACATATTACATATGAAAGTAATAAAAAGTAAGAAATGTAAAAAGATTTTTTTTTCCTGTATAGTTGCCTGAATGTCCAAAATGTATTTCATCATCATATTATTTGTACATATTGCAGCAGCCATTTTTATTTTCCACATCTATATATTGTATTTAGCCATTTTCATTACATCCTATATTATATATGTAATATATATTACATTGCATCTAATAACGTTAGTTAGTTATTATCAAGTTCGAAGTGTAATACGTGAATGATTCTTGACTATTAAGATAAGATTTAATTTTAAGTAAAATTATAAGTGCATTTATTATTTTTATATTTAGATATAATTTTATTTTGTTTTTCGTTTAAGTTTTAAACATAACTCCTGAAGATGAAAATCAGAACAAAAAAATAATAATAATAAAAAGAAAAGACTATATCCTAAATTCACTGGAAAATCTAGATTTTTGACCACGAAAAATAATAGTTATATGTATAGTTTGATTATTTTTTAAATATGTGTTAAAGAAATAAATAAAATGCTTAACAATGTTTCCTTGTGTAAATTAACTTGATTATCTTGTTTGAAAAACAATTTTTATTTAAAACTTGATGTTCTGATTTTTTTTTTTTTCGATATTACACTTTTTATGCGGTATCTATTCACTACATATAAAAAAATAATAAGATGCAAAAACATTTTTTATAGCCAATTGTGAAGTCTTAGAATATTTTATGTGTTTTTTATGCAGTCTCTATCCACCTCATGTTTAAGTATATTAAATTTATCAACTTATTAGAATGTAACAGATTTGCAATAAACTCAATCAGATTGAAACCAGCAATTTTTACAAACATCCGAATAATAATGAACCGTTTACAAGATGTACTTGTTTTAAAATAGTACTTTTTCGGAAGAAAAACACTCTTATACATCGTGTGAAAAATTTTAACATGGAATGGTTTTTCCATCTTAATTCTACAAGAAATTCTTTTGAGAGACTTGAAAATCAGAATATTGAGACAAAAGATTATATTACTGGGATGTTTTAGTTATTAGGCAACTGGCGTACCGTTTACGGAGTACCAACAGGGGGAAATATCCCTTAAACCTCCTCATCTTAATTAATAAATATATTTGGAATTCCAATGGCTGCTTAATTAATGTTAGTACATAAAAGATAAAGTTTCTAAAAATTTAAATTAAAGTGGTACTCAAAAAATTAAAAATACTATTGATAAAAAGTAAAATACAAAATAAAAAGAAATTAAAAAGTTAAGTTTTAAATTCGGTACAATTAGGGACCAGTTGTCGATGCCATAATGCTATTGAAAACGTAAACAAACTTGTTTACAAAACACTGAAAGGATTATGCTGAACGGTAGGAGCCAATGAATGATCTGAAAAGCAAAATTGTTACATGTCCCCACAAAAAAAGGCCGTGATCTCAGAAAACCGTGATTCTTTTTTTACTATTTTATAATTTTTTATTTTTATTTTCATTTTTATAATTTTATTTTTTATTTTTATATTTTTATTTCAATCCTTTTGTTTTCCTTACAAAAAAAGGTAAAAAAAGCGTACAATAATAACCTAACTTAATTACTAGTCGGAAAGTTATGAATAAATTAAAAAAGAACAACGTAGCAATAGAAAATGCGAAAAAGGAACTGATTCAGATTCGAACCCCAACCTCGAGGTCAAAGATCCGATTTTACCTGCGCCAGTTCGTCATATTTAGTGGACGATCAATAATTTTTAAGCCAAAGTAATCATCAGATACACATTGAGATAAATTGTCTCAGTGAGCGTTTAGGCTAATTCCATTACCTGAACTCGCTTGCGCTTGCTCAGAATAACAGCCATGATGTTTCTTAACTTGAGGAAAGCACTCATAGGAGACTGAACTTAGTCTTTTTGTGAACTTTTCACTCCAGGGTGATAGGTTGGTAGACGACGGATTAACTCATTGCTAATCTGAGGACATTTTCAAAAAATTCTTTGAAATTTTGATTATATAATTTGGTATAGGATCGATGTCTAGATCTCTATGAATGATCTTACGACGAACGGACCATGGTGCATCAGCAATCATAGACAGGTGATTATTCTGAAAACCTGGAAGTCTCTTTACATTTATAAGTGAGGTTGACCCAGATTGGACTACCATAAGAAACCAAGATAAGGTCTAATGATAGACTTGTAAGAGCAGAAGCTTGTGTTTGATCACAAGCCACTCTTCTCGAGAAATTAGGCAGTAGCAATACGTAA